>BMAO01025672.1:0-18678 GCA_019973975.1 Trichonephila clavata
GTAAGTAGGCAGTCATGTAGTAGCATAATGTACAACCAATTCAAGATCAGCTAAGATTAAGTGCACACAGTCTACCTTCGGTATTATTGCAGTTTATATATCAACAACAATAATGAAAATCATGTTATAAAAAATCACTCCATGTTTAGAAAATTATTCGACAAATTTCCAACAGAAAGAAAAATGTTAAGAAAATTAGAAGAACATTTTAACTAAACATTTTACTGAACTCCAAAATAAAGCGATAGGAATTGGTGATATACCTCATAATTTGAATCTTGGTCAAGTGACAAAAACTACACACAGCTTGCCACCCATTCACCCAATTCCACACCACGCCAACATGAGTACTTTGAACCTTGACAGATTTAACGGCAGCATTCAGTTGCCAGGACGCTAACTCTCTACTGGGACAACGCTGGTCATCAGTTCAAAAACCGCAACTAGCTTGGCCCTTTTATAATTAGATATGGAGCAATTAAATAGTTTCAATAAAATGAATTTCAACATTTTTTTCACAATTTTTTAGGAATTTATTATTATTAGTTGGTTCTGTGAATCAGTATGTTCTTTTATCAGACTTTTTTTCGTGGGGATAAAGTATATCCGAAGCATACGCATTGTTCCACAACCAAAACTGTTAAAACTCATTTCGCAAAAAACTATGGTATTTATTTTTGTAGTTGCTACAATTACCTTTCCTGAAATGCATATGTTTGTCATTTCTGATACTTCTATATTTTCACGAAACCAAGCCTTCTTTTTCTCATCAAATTCATTGATACCTCTAAATCTGCCTCATTATTATCTTCCAAAATACTATTTTCTAATTCTCCAAATTCTGAATCGTTATCATAAAATTTTTTCCCATCTATATCTTCTGTAAGTTTTTAATCTCTACTTGCACAAGAAATTTCCGGGCATTCTAAAAAATCAAAGAAACGAATAAGAAAAATCCATCTATTTGGACAGCATAAAATTATAATTGAATGGAGTATTTATTTTAAAATTATAATCAGCAGTTCATAAAAATCGCCAATCATAAGGAAAGCGCACGCAACCTATTAATGTTGTCTAAAAGTATCCCCACTCAACCACGAACGATTGTAGCAAAACTTCTAGGGAACAGGTGAGGATAGACTGTCTCCGAATACCTTGGTACAGCAATTATACCTAGCTATTCTAAATCGAAGTAAACGAAAAAAAGATTTTTTTTTGGTACAGCATGTGTACCGCAGAGTTGTAAAATTAACAGAGTTAAGTAATAAGTAATTCATAATACTTTGAGGCAAAAAATTACTTCACTTTATTAACTTCTGACCCTTGAAGGGAGCGAACATGCTTCTATCTTTCCGGCTATTCACACAATGCTCTAATCAACAGAGCAGATAGGACACGATAGCTAGGAGAAATTAATTTATTACAGTAGATATTTAATTTTGCTACTTTATTTCATTCACTTAGTAAATCCCTTAGAAAAAATGTAATACGTATATTGCTACTTTATTACACAAATAACAATTAATATAAATAAAACAAATATTTTATATATATTTTTTTGCTTTCTGTTTTATTAAGAATTAAAAATAACATTATTTTATTTTATTCTGCAGCTAATTAGCTTATTTTTTGGCTTAAAAGTGTTCGTAAGAGCATTTAATTGTGTATCATTAAGTTCCAAATGGAATGAAAAATAAAATTCTTGAAGGATAATATTTCATTATCCATATTTTTTTTTTCTAGATTATTTATTAAATGTTGATGAATTTCTAACGAGTGAATTGAACAGAAAGAAAGAAAAAAAACTTTTTCAATAATCATACGAACAGAATACTTAAAAAAAATAATGGTAGAAAAATAAGCTAATTAATGTAATAATTAAAACGCAATTTTAACCGCTTCAGTAATTAAAGGATTTTGCAAGATTAACAACGTTTTAAAAATAATTAAGATTAAAGAATAAATTTCATTTCATTTCATTTCATTATATAGAAAAAAAGCGACCCACTCATTTACTCACTCACTCTTCACGATATCTCCTTACCTATTAGGCCTAGAGACTTGAAATTTTGTATACATATTCCTCTCATGGAGTAGAGATCCCTTAAAAACGGATTTTCGGAAAATAGACCCCCAAAAGGAGTCGCGGGGACTTAAGGGGCGTTATAGATAAATATTCCCGTTTTTGAACTATAAGGCCTATAAAATTTAAATTCGGTAGGCACATTACTTTCATGTAGTAGAGGTTTACTACAATAAGGATTTTGCGAAAATCGAACCTTAGGGGTGTTACGAGGGCATAAGAGGCGTTATAGATAAATAATCCCGTTTTTGAAGTATATACCTACGTACCGACTTTAATTTTGGTACACATGTACCTCTCATAAAGTAGAGATCCGCAAAGAACAGATTTTGCGAAAATTGACTCCAAGGGGCGTCGTGGAGGCTTAAGGGACGTTATAGATAAATATTTCTGTTTTTGAACTATCAGTCCAACAAAATTGAAATTTGGAAGGCTCTCATGGAATAGAGATCAGCTAAATACGAATTTTGTAAAAATTCACCTCCAAGAGTTGCGGGTTTAAGGGGCTATAGGTAAATATTCCCTTTCTTTAACTATCAGCACTATAAACTCGAAATTCGGTATGCATTTTCTTTCACGAAGTAGAGAATCCTAGCAGTTGAAGTAGTTGACCTTAAGGGCGTGTTAAGAAGGCTTAATGGAGCTTGATAGTTAAATATTCCCGTTTTTTCAACTTTTCGATCTACAAACTTGAAATATGGCAGGAAACTTTCTTTTTATGGGATAGAAAAAGAGCTTTGGAAATCGACCTTAAAGTAATTGCTAATGTTTAAGAAGGGTGTTATAAGAAAACATTTCTGTGTTTTTGATCTGTTAGATCCAATACTTAAAATTTGTTAAGCATGTTTTTTTGATGAATAGAGATCCGCTAAGAATGGGACATTATGAAATTGAACCGTTGGGTGTTGGAGCATTGGGACAGAAAAATTTCCACTTTTAACTATTAAGCTTTAGATATTAATTTTGCATACATGTTTATTTTGTGGGTAGAGTGTCACTAAAAAGGCTTTTGCAGAATATAGCTTAGTGGAGGGGAGGTATGAGCGTAAAAGATAATTATACTTCAATTTTAGTAATTTAAGTCCGTTCCTTTTATATATCAAAATATGAGAGATATAAGATTTTTTCAAAGCATTGAAACAGTAACAGTATATATTCGTACATATTATATTTACATATAATAATATTATATATCAACTCAAGAGCCAAACATTATTACACCCCTACATTTTTCAATGAACCACCTGGATGACGTGGAAACACGTCATCAGGTGGAAGTGGTATTTAACTACTGCTGGAGAGTCTAAGAATCATTCTTTCACTTACTTCTGAATGTGATGGGAATGGCTGCGGATCTAAGCGACTTTGAGAGAGGGCAGATGTAATGGCTCGAAGCTCGGTACAAGTATTTCCGAAATTGCATGACTCGTGGGTTGTTCACTATCTACAGTTGTTAGTACTTATGCAAAGTGGATGAATGATGGAAACTAACAATAGACAACATGGTGTTGGACGTCCACACGCTATCAAGAAAAAGGTCGTCGGAGACTGTCTCGCATGGTGAAGCAAAACCGGAGCCAGACAGTGGCTCAGCCGACTGCCCATACAATGCAGGGCAAGTAAAATAGTATCGGAGCACACTGTTCAGCAGACACTGTTGGATATGGGGCTACGCAGCAAAAGTCCCACTCGTGTGCCTTTGCTCCCCAAGCGTCATCGCCAACTGCGCCTGCGCTGGGCCCGGAACATCGCACTGTCTATGGATCAGTAGGAGAGAGTTCTTGGTCAGATGAATCACGGTTGCAATTCATCACGCGATGGCCGTATCAGGATACGCCGCTTCTAGGCGAACAGTTGCTCCCTCAATGTACAGTAGGTCATACACAGGCTGGTGGTGGCGGTATTATGCTTTGGGACGTTCTCTTGGGCGTCTCTGGGACGAGCAGACCATGAATGCTACAGGGTATCGGAACATCATTGCGGATCAGTTGCCCCTTACATGGCCTCTGTTTTTCCAGCTGAATGGAATGTTCCAACAGGACAACGCCCGTGTCACAAGGCTAAAATTGTGTTGCAGTGTTTCCAAGAACAGGATGTTGAATTCCAGTTAATGTCCTGGCCGCCTAACTCATCGTATCTCAAACCGATAAAACACATTAGGGATGTCAGAGGACGGCAGCTCAGAGTTCAAAGACCACCAATTCGCAATATCTCGGATTTGCATGACCGTTGCTTAAAATCTGGTACAATCTGTCTCCGGCTATCTACCAAGAACTTGTGGCATCCATGCCAAGGCAGCTTGAAGCTGTGTTGCGCGTCAAAGGTGGGCCAACTCGTTATTGACAGGTGACATAATGTTTTGGCTCTTGAGTGTATATATATATATATATATGTGTGTGTGTAAATACTTATATATATATATATAAATATATATACTTATATGTTCTGTAAACAAGAATTACAGCTGCAAAGAAAGAAAAAGGCTGACCGAAAAAATCTTGTTAGGGAGCCTGCATTTCTCATAGAAAAAGGATTAATTAAGAATATTAAGAAACTCTAGGACATAACATATCCATGAAATTATCACTCAATACACCATTTCATAAAACATTTGTGGCTGCGGTAGCCTAGTGATCTAGGTCACTGACTCGTAACTCGCGTGTCATGAGGTTGTCGTGTGTTGTACCATTAAGGTACCACCTTGTAAGAGAGGCCAAAACACGTTAAATCTTTCAAAGCTCAAAAGTCATCCTATTAGTGTGGTGTAGATGTTAGGAGGTGGAGTGCCAGTTCGGTTTTCGTCCTCGTCACTTCACTATGATTCGGAATTACGAGGTCCGTCTCAAATAAGCCTCTCACAACTTTATGCGTGACTTTGATTTGTCTCTCACTCATAAAACATTTTGTTAAAATCAGTATTCAAAAGTTTAAGTAATAATGAATCATTTTTGTCGAACAGAAAGGAATACAATTTTTGAAAAGCTATCTTTTTGATTTACAAAGAATTACACACTTTTAAGAAGATTAAAAAAAGGTCTTAAATGCATCTGTCTCACCATACTTGAAATGTTTATGAAGCATCGAATTTTCACTCTGTCAATTCCCCAACACTGAAATTATAGAAGCAACAAAATAACATGCCAAACCCTTATTTCAGATTATTTAATGACCTCTGAAGAACTTAGAGCATTCGCTTGATTGAAGGAGTAATCCCAAATATTTTCTGCCCGATTAATTTTCTCTTTCTATATCTAGTTTCATTCACTTCTCTTCAAACTTTCATATCTTCCCGTTATTAATTAAATGAATTCCTTAACAATAGTAAAAGCATATGGTACGACAGTTGTAACAAGTTCACATCTGGATGTTGAAAAGTATTCAGTGTTGAAATATCCACTTAGAGAGATTTCGTTTCAAATTATGATTAAATTTCCTCAATAACTATATATTTTATTTGTGTTGGGATAGTGGTGGTGAGGCTAAGCCCCATCTGGTCTATTGAAACTAGATTAGATCCATGAGCCCATAAATCTGCACAAAGTCTAAGGACAACAAGGAAGAAGCAACAACCTCCTCACAAGAAAACCCCAGACATTGCAGAATGTGCTGAAGAGAAAAAGGACTGATGTCACATTTGGTGAAAATTGGGAAGCTTCTTATGCCACCTTCAAAATTCATGCACCTCAGGTGACCTGTCGAAAATCACGAGAATGCCGTCTGATAAGATCGGGAACCCTTGAATGATATGGAGGATCCATGGTGTCTTTAAAACTACCATGGATGTACAGGTGGAACAACCCAGGTTCTACATATTAATTTTTTATCCCTGGAGTACATCTCAGTTTACATAAGGACCATGCGGTCTTCCGGAGATCCAAAAGGATTCCAGGTAGCCGCATTCACATGATCATTGTCTATTTTGTTCCCGAACAGGCCTAAATTAGAAGGGATCCACTGTAGGTGAATATGGTGCCGATCTGAATGCTGTTTTAAAAGTAGCAGAATACTCCGGCTGGTGTTGTCATAGATAAATGCCCAGTTTGTGTTATACAGGATAGATGCGATTCCTTGTTTCATTCAGATTGACACGGGGTGTTAATTACTCCTTAAAATAACTAATTTTGTTTATGGACATTAAAGGAGACTTACTGGGCTTTTTATTAATGTCAATTACTTTATATTCCAAGTAACATGCTGCCTTGCCCAACGTGATAGATAGTTTCTGTATAGTCTTGTAAGAGAGATACATACACAAGAGGTTAACTTTCATGAGATTCATAGTTTTGAGAACGTTAACGAAGCGTAATAAAAGGCATTGTCATTCTTTTTGCAATATAATGCTCTGCAATGATCTGACACTCAACAGTATTCCTCCTGTTTTTGTTCGAAACAACTTGAAAGGATTTTGCAAATGATACATTAAGGACCAATTATTTTTCCAGAAAACAGCATTAAGTGAAATTGTGTTTCAAAATCTTTTATTGAGATCACTTAAATTTTAGTCTCTAAAACCATTATTTTTATTCCGATTCATAATTGAAACTGCTAATGTGTTTAAAGCTCTGGTCGCACTCTAATTATTTTAGTTAGGAATTTTTTTTATTGCCTCTTGAAAATATGACTGAATTGTATCTTTCCTTTTCTTATGCATAGTAGTCTCTATTCAGAAATGTAATAATTTTACCTTACATATTGTAAAATAAGTATAATTTTATATATTTAATTATGTTCTTTATAAACATGTATTTAGTTTTGTACAATAAACGATAATAAATGATGCAAAAAACTAATTATCTAAAAATCATGATTAGTAAAGTTGAGAACACTAATACCTTTATGTTTATACTAAATTTAAGAAAAAAATTTATAGACATAAAGCAATATTTAAGACAAATAATAACAGATAGTAATTCCGAAGACGTGTTTTTGATGTAAAGGGAAAATATTGGACTTTCCATTATTTCTGAAACAATAGCAAATATAGATGCTCCCATGATTGACTTTTATATCACCTTTTAATTTTGAAACTTAGCATATGGCAAAAAAATGCATATGCACAATTTAGATAATACATATAGGAAATGCTTTCCGTGTTTTTAAACGAATCTTCCTTTATTTGGTGACATCCAAAATATTCACAAAGACAAAAACATTTGAGAAATGTATTTTCTAGGAATCGTAGCATTTTCACTTTTCATAAAACGAAAGCAGTGTTGATCGAAAAAAAATGATTTCCTTAGAATAGTATATGTACGGAAACGTTTTATTTTATAAGTAGAAAAAGACAGATTTGAAACATCATTGAAAAATATTAAAATGTTCCAGAAAACAATATCATTGAAGTTAAAGGGATGTGTATTAAGATATATAAATTTCCTAGCTATTATCAGTATTATCTTTCAGACGTTATTAAAAGATAATATAAAGTTTATAAAAAATATGTAATCGTTTTGATATAGTTTAAATTTCTTTAAGGAGTGCTTCTCAAACTTTCAAACTAGCGACCCAATCTTCAATCATGATTTTCATCGTGCCCCCCCCCCCATAATATAACAATGTATTGAATTCGAAAATATGATACCTCGTTGCTTAAGCTACAAGACGACTTTAACCTCTTAAGTGCCACCGACGTATATAAACGTCTCACTCAGCCCATGCGTAAATTCCCTCAAACGGATATATACGTCTTTCTGAAATACAATTTTTTTCTGTTCACTGATGTCCATAAAACTATTTCGAAAATTTTGGAATGCAGTAAAATGACCTTGACAGTGTTTCCGAAAAATTTACACTGCTGACCACAGTAAATGCAACACCAAGAAAGACAAGAGATAGCACAACAAAATTTATTTTGTAGATAACATGTTGACTAAGTATCAACTTATTAAATATATAGACGTCTGTAAAGTGTGGTTCCTGCCAGAATCAGTAGCCAGAGTAGCCGCCATTGTTGGAGATCACCGCTGCCACGCGCCTCAGCATTGATTCAAAGATACTTTGGATGTGTTCTTGGGGTACAACAGACCAAGAAGCTTCCACACTTGCCAAAGTTGATCTGATGTGGCAGCTGGAGTGTAATCTGGGTCAATCGTTGAGCAACCATGGACCACTATTTTTCTATCGGCGAAAGATCCGGAGAGTGAGTCGGCCAGAAAAAAATTCAATCTGGTGATTGACGAAGAACTTTTGGACATTGTGTGCGACTGTGGTCACTCATTATCCTATTGAAATAGGCTGTGGCCAAGCCTGAAGGTAAGGAAGGACAACTGGCTCCAACACTCGGAGATGTAGCGCTGGCTGTTTAAAGTACCGGCAATGCGTACTAGAGGAGTGCGAGAGTGATATCCAATACCCCCCATACCATAATACCGGTCAGTACCAGTGTGGCGTGCATAACGCAGCTGTTCAGCATCTCTCTCCACGGTGTCTCCAGACTCGGAATACGACCATCGTGGTGTTGCAGACAGATGCGTGACTCGTCAGTAAAGAAACTTCATTCTATTCTACCACCCATATCCTTCTTCATCGCACCATTGCGTGGAGACGTTGGTTCTGCGTCAAGGGTAGACAAAGCAATAGGTGTCTTGCGGACAACCACTTTGCTGTAAACGGCATCAAATGGTACGCGCAGACACTGAATGATGCGTTGCAGACTCAATGTGTTTGCTATCGTTCGTGATGTGACTGAGTGATCCGTCACTGCCATGCGCAAATTTGCCTGTCTCACGTAAGTGGTGCACTGAGGTGGATGCGATCGACCACGTCTGTCCGTCGTACCTCCTGCATCAACGGTCCCATATCGCATTACAGTTGTTTGGTTTCGTCCAACACGACTACCGATTTCCCTGAAAGATAATCCATATCTCGGTAGGCCACTATCCTTCCTCTGTCGAACTCGGATACTTGATCAAAAGCTGATCGCTGTATTCTACGAGACATAACTGATCCTTTTTTGAAAAAACCACAAGAAAAAAACAATTGCCAAACTTGAAATCGTCGAAATCACCAAGCCTTAAAAAGCGCTTTGAGGTGGTGCGTCAGGCGTGCGTGATGTGTGTCTGCGTTGAAATTCTAATGATTTATGCATATCTCACCTCCGCTAATGCATTTTGTAAATTTCATGTTATTTGCGTGCTTCTTCAGTGTGTTGCATCTACGGTGGCCAGCAGCGTACTTGTTTCAGAGAATTTTCTTATTTTTCTCTTCCCCCCCCCAAGACACCATATACGCGTGTTGTGCAAAGCGGTGGCATTGGTAGTGAATCGCGTAACTGTTAATCGGTAGTTAAGAGATTCATTATAAACTGTGCAAATTATCAAGATAAATGTTAATTTTTGATCATAATTTTATAAATGACAAGGCCATGGGTCACTGGTAATTATTAAACTTGTTCTTAACTTAGTATTTTTAAATTGATTATACAATACATTGTACAGTACTGATTCATTTATAAGTGTATTATATCAGTTTAAATGTTTTTTTTTTAAATTTTTTGTTATGTAAGAATGCATTTTGCTTGTTTGCTATCAATAAAATTAATAGTTTTTTTTTAAAGGATCTTTTGTTTTCGACTTTTTAATATACATCCTACGTTTATCACACCCTCTGGGTGGGCGCCCTTTACATTTTGAGGAGCGCTGTCTTTAAGTTTATTTAAAGCGTACAACACAAAGATATTCTTAAGAAATATTTCATCTATGATATGTTAACAAAATAAATCCATGGAGCAAAAATACAAGTAAATAAAATTCGACGAAAGCAATCTTATATTCTAAGTAACGTGAATAAGTTCGTAATATAATATTTAATTTCCAATAGCATATGATGCAATGGACAATGCTTATCATAAATGCCTATAAGCTTTCTTCTATATGTATTGAAAACTATTACAATAAATGTAATAAACGAAAGAAGAGATAAACTTCAATTCTAGTTTAGATCTTTCTGAAACTCAGGCAATAGCCAACGTGTGATATAAAAAGATTTTTTGTAAAATAGGTGCTTCCATAAAAGGCGTCCTTTTATGGAAGTGACTCATATTCACATGATACGCTTTTGCCTTTATTAACGTTATACTTAGTTCAGACAAAATAAGTTTTTAAATATACAACAAAGGCACTGAAATATTCTTTATTATAACTGCTGCGAACTCATTTAGTTTGTTTATTTTTCACAAGAATAAAATAAATTAGTGAGCATAAAGTTATTATAGATAGTTGGACATATTTAAGCAGTTTTGCAAAAATACATTTCGTATCTGAAATACTTGAACAATAATAATACATATTTAATATTAAATACATTATTCATTACTTAATATTTTTTACCAGTTTCAAAGATAGCAATAAATTTAAGCTAAAAAAAATTCAGAACTCTTTTGACATATTAAATTAAATAGTGTGTTTGCATATCCACATTTTTAAGCACAAATGACAAACAAAAACATAGATAGGATTAATTATAAAAAAGAGGAACATGTTTTTTAAAAATATTTTTGAAAAGTAATGTGACACTATAATTAATTGTGTTTTGCTCTGCAATAAAAATTAAAAAATAAGCATTATTATAGTTCACGATTACTGAATATACATTTTACATTTTAATTACAAATGTATTTATACAAAAAAAAGCATACCAATGGAACGATTGCACTGAGCAAACAAAACAAAAAATGTTACCCAGAAAATCATTATTCATTTACTTTCAGTGTTCCAAAAGTATACGGAATGGCTGGAAATCCTCATAAACTCCTTTTTTTTAACATGTAAACGATATATACGATTTAGACTCTTTCAATAATATATTTCTCATTGTGAATGAATAAGTTAAATAAGACTTCGAATTGGGGGTTGTGGCAAGAATTACTTTTTCCTGTAAATGAAATAAAACTGAATTTCATATTCAGCCAGCAAAAAATAGAAAAACACTACAACTGCAAAAAATGCAATAGATTTTGCTTTAGCAACCTAATTGGAAAAGCATTTTCAATGATATCGAGACACTGCAAGGAGTGGTGCTTTTTTTCTTCATCCATGGATAATTTATATTAAAAAAAATTGATGAAAATGATAAATCTTCGTACCGCATTTTGGTATGTCTGCTGGGAATCAAGAAAAACGTGAAGACTTCATAAATTTCAAGAACTGAAGAAAAAATTCGTGATTGTAAGACGGAAATTACAGAATACACTATTAAATAAGATAATTTAATATCATATTTAAGTTCCGAAAAATGCATATTAACTGCACATTTTAGACCTTATTGTAACAAATATATAAAAAAATCTATATAATTATAAAATTTCTAACTAATTAAAGTGTATAAGATATCCCCAAACATCTTAGTCTACCTTTTTTTTTTTCACGATGCTCTTCGTTTCAAGTATCTACATCTCCGGAACCCAACATCACCAAATGAGAGTAGTAAGTCTGCAAATATAAAGGGCATTAAAGGTATAAATTAATATTCTAAAGTTGAAGTGGGAGCTCCATACTACTCTAATTAAAATGATCTTTCAAACTTAATCAGAGATTTGGATCATTGAGAATCTTTATGTCAACAAATCCAATGCCAAACTCTTGATGTCTAGCTTAATTTGTAGGGGGGGGGGATGCAAATTATGTCAAAGAAAAAGTCATGAAAATTTACCTGTCTTCAAACTTCCTTTTGCTTCTTTTTTTCTGGTCTGATCATAACTTTGGTTTAATACTGTACACTTCTGAACAAATTGCATATGGTGGAAGAAGAATTGCTTGGTATGATCACTAATGATGACCATCTTCTTGATGACAATGTACTTGCTAGCACATAATGAGGTACGTTTAAGACATTAAAATATGTTACTTTGAAATTTTGACGGAGTCAGAGTTATTCTTTCAATTCCATCTTATCTTATTTTCAAAAAATAGAAAACCATTTCCAGGATGGAAATTTCACAACTCAATGATGTCATTCAAGAGGGGGGGAAATGATTTTAAAGCAATCTACTGACTTCTACAGCGAATACCTTTAAAGTATGAAAATGACATGGGAGAAATAAATTCATCTGAGTAGTATAAATGGATATAAAAGAATGTACAGGAGTTACCTCTTTTGAATGATGCGTTAGTCTGTTCCTGTAGATTAAAGGTAGTATGGCGCTTCGGTATGCTAAGGTTGCAGGTTTCGACCCGCAGCAGTCGATAGATTTTCTGGTAGTGAAAACTGAAAGTGCGCAAGTCACATATGATTATGTGCACGTAAAAATATCACTTGAGTATCAATTTGGCTCTAGTACTGGGTAAAATTAAACACCAACGTTTTTTAGCATCCGACAAGGGCTTGAATTAAATTAATTCAAGCCTCCAAGTTTGTAACGAAAGCCGCACTAGAGGATGCAACGCTGAAATAGAACTCACATTTGAGCTTTCCATCCTGCAGAGGTTAGTTGCTAATATACAGCTTATTATGGAAAAAAAGAAGAATACAAAAATATAATTTTTGAAGCAGTTACAAATGAATTTTTATAGTCTGGTTACAATTTTAATTGTGTAAATACTAAATAAACCATCTGTTTGTGCTGTATAAGTGAATATTGATTTATTTTGTTCAATATTCGTAATTGCCTCAATTCAAAATTTATATAAGCGCACAGCTCAGAAAATTTATCCGAGGTTAGAAAATTAATTAAGAAAAAATAGCTTTTCAATCGAATTGCTGTACTTCAATTCTTTTATGATGATTCCAAACTTTTAACTACTTTTCTCGATAAGCGAACATTAATTTTTACTCAAATAGCTCTTAGTTTTTATGGTATTGTTTTCCAAATGTTTGGAACCTTCAAAAAAGTTATTTTTTTATATATTTTAAAGAATATTTTAAGGATGGAATAATTTGCTCTTCTTAAAAACTACTAAAAAATATTATTTTTTTTTAAAAAAAGGTAAATTTAAAGGGTAAGTTTTATACAAAACATTTATACATATATATACTGCAATTTTCAGTATTTTTTTAGTATTTTTTGCTCTAGTATGAAAAGGTAGTTTTTGTTAAACTATTTTGTCCAAATTGTATAACATGCAATTACTTAATGCATAGAATTTATAGTTACAGTCATGGCCATTAAAAAAAATAAAACATATAAACGGGATATATAATAGCGTAAAGAGTTTCAATGCAAAATAAGTTGATCTTTTTATACGTTTTATAACTGGAATTTTTTTAAACCTTTGCTTACATTGGAATTCTGAGAATAAATGAAGACATAGTATATAAGATATGAAAAGAATATCCTGACTAAGTAGTATTCAGATAGTCTGGCTAATGCGTAATGGGTTTTGGTAAAGTTAAATTGTTGTTTTATGTTTCTAATGATATTATAAAGTCCATTTACTCTCGTACATAAGATTATTCAACCATTCACTACTCCATAAATACATTAGATATGCAGACTTAACAGTTATATTATCGTTTAATTCTTAATAATGCGCCCCATTTCTAAAATAGTCGGTGTTCCATCTTAAGCTTTATTCTAATTTTTTCTTTTGAACTAAAGATCCATCATCTTTCATTTTTTTTCCACCTTTATTCAATATTTTCCTCAATAAACCACTTATCTCAGAAAATTCCTAAATTTCTACTCAATATATCTTTTACGACGATAAACATTTATTTCCCTCTTAATATGTATTAGCTAATAAAAGAGTTTCTTTTAAAATTTATTTCCATTAAAAAAAGTTATTCTTTTAAGATAAACAACTAGTTTCCTCTATAGTCCTTGAATTCTAAACTTTTCGGTTTCAAAATGGAAGATAGGTGTGTTTTCAAAGTTCAGAGAAACAGTTTTTAGTGAGTTCTAATGTATTTTCTAATTTCTTTAAATTTTCTTTATAGCGTTGGAGTTGTGAATCTTTTTGGAAATAAATCTTCAACCTATTTTTACCTTAATTTTCAATTTCAACTGGAATTTCCGCCAAGTGAAGTAAAATCATATCGAGATGCTATTTAATCATACCGCTATCGAATATGCCGCATCTAATTTGCATGAAGTTTTGTATACTTCTCTTTTCTCCTTTTGTGATCAGAAATATTGCCACTCCTTTTTTAAATTACATACCTAACATTGTTTCTATTTACTTGAATTTTTCGAATGTTTAAATAATCTTTTTTTAATTACTTAAATTTTAAAAGGTATTCGGAACAGTTTCTTAGTGATGGCTATTTTAAAATTTCTTCATCTGTGAAAATGCATTGATCGTTTAGCTTGCATTTAAGATATGTCAAAAGTAGCTTCACTGTTATTATTTTTTGCAAATTTTAAATGCACAAATTCCTTTGATTTTCCTCTACCTTTATCCCTTTAAAAATTGGTACCTTTCATCTCTTAATTTTGAAATTTTCTTTATGAACTATATCATAATGTCGCTTGATGGAGGATGGTTAACATAATCATTTCAGACCATAACATCTGTATTTCTATGTTTAACAAAGTCATGAGTAAGTGAATATTAACGTCGCACTGTCCAGCTACAAGAGGGCTTTTGGGGATGGTCCACATAATAATTTTGAACCATGGTCAAGTGACGCGGACGATACCTGAGCTGGCACCCCCTCTCCTAACCACCACACCAACGGGAGTACGTTTGAGCTCCCGACAGATTTAACGTGCATCGCTCCTTACACGGCGGGTCTTCAGGGTACTGGGATTGAACTCATGACACGTTAGCGTCGATCCGATGCCTAGACCACTTGGCTACCGGGCCACTTAACAAAGTCGTAGTCAACAGTCTAATATTTTAAGAGCTTCGTGCATTCTAATCTCCCTGATTTTTCATTAGTAATATTTGATTTATATGAATGGTAATTTTTTTAACCGGGAGAAGTAAATCATATCGATCAATCAAATCATATATTCACAAATAAAAATATAATTCTAGTGAATAATGTAATTAAGAGTAATAGTACTCGCTTACTTTTAAGGACTTTTCACTTTTTCTTTGATAATTTAAGAAAAAACCAGTCAAACAACTAAAATGCTTTAAACGTGCGTGACTTTAATAAAGGACAAAACCTCTCTCTCTAACGTTAAAGGAATACTATTTGTATGTAAAATTGTCTTATTTTGTTCAAGTTATTGTAGTTTTGTTGTTCTGGGATCGACAAATAGTATGTTGAAAATTCTTCCTTGTGTCTTTTTTGACAGGACGAAGTATGCCTTGTGTTACACTTGCTGTTTCATATCTTTCTTAAGGTAGTTTTTCAAGTAGCATTTGAAAACTTTCGATTCCACTCAAACATTTCATGTCCCTCCCTTTTCGAAAATTTACCTTCGCTATCGTGATTAATAGCCATTATTTCATTAATTCATTATTTCTTCCCTTGCTTCATCATTTTAAACTTCATTCAATAAAGATCGCGCAGATGTCCTTTAATATTCTGTTCATTTACAATTATAAACCATAATGAATCACCACAGCAATCAAACCCTAACATAGGAAATATTTTGAAACAGAAGTGGTCGCACGGAAACTTGAGTTTTCCAGAATTAAATGGGGACCTCCCAACGCGACCACTCCCGGGTTAATATTTAAAGTAAAACCCAAAATTGGTTTTTCCGCACCAACAGACATGTATAGAAACATTTATCTGGAAAGCCTAAAACTTTTGGATTCGCCTATTTACTAAACGGCGTTATCCACAAACTTGTTTTTTATCAATAACTGATAGAAAGCTTTATTGTAAACCTGAAATATTCCCACATTCATTAACATAAAAAAAGAACTATATTTTTTTTTTAAAAAGTCCTAGTATTATTTTTTAAATGCTATGGCACGCATCAAAACTATCTAGCCAGCCTAACATGGAACGCGAGTGTTGTAAGTGCCTTCACTACCTTATACCATTTAATTATGAATACTTTTTTTTGTATGCTTTCTGAATTAACACTACTTCATACTCTCAGCCGAATGTATCACAAACTCATTCAAACAACAAGCATATTATGTGTGAAAGAGTCTCTCTTCTCTCTTTCTCACACAATATATATATAATATATATATATATATTATATAATTTTTATATATAATATATATATATATATATATTTGCTTAATAGTAGTCGGTTGTTCTTTCATATTTCTATGAGATTTTTTATACTTTGGATTTTTTATACTTTAGAATTTTTATACTTTAAATTTCTATTTATTTTATTTTGGTCTTTCCTACGAGTTGCAAAGGGGTTGGCGCCTTCAAACTAGTTTAACCCCACTTATTCGGTCCTAAGTCCGAAATTGCATTTTGACTCGCTAGGTTCTTATTTGTATTTCATTAGATTTGATCTTAATTTTTTTTTAATTTTTTTATTTCCTGTTATGTTTATATTTTATATAAATTTCTTCCATATATTTATATATATATATGTGTGTGTGTGTGTGAGTGTGTGTGTGTGTGTTATAAACATTGAGATTGACATCTTACGTACAGTATATACTTTCAAGGAACTCTATGGTATTGGAATAAAAAAAATATACTTTTAATAACTAAAAAAAATACTTGTAATTTATTAAAGAACGATTATTATTTTTTCAAATTTTTTATATAGTTTTATTAATCATCTTCCTAATTATCGTACTTACTTATACGTATTAGGTAATTTCAAATATATTTAAAACGAATAATAAGTTTCTTTATTGTTACAATTTTTAATTCATTTCATTACTATTAAAGGTTTAAGGTTACGTCGTTATTAGTAAATTACCGATTACGTGTTCAAGATTCCATTTTACCTGATACCACAGCATGGAATAATTTGACTGCTCATCGTGATTTCAAGTCCTTCATATCTCTCGTTCAGTATGGTGCAGTAGTTTCATGGAAATTACTCCTAACTGTGAATGTCAATAGTGGTGATAACTTCTGAAGTATTGTCGAAGTATTCAAATGCCATTGCCAATAAATATTAATGATTATGCAACAGTATGGTCAAATAATATACGATTCCATAATTAAATCTAAATTATATCTGGTGAGTAAATTTCTCTTATCATTTTTGAATACGGGTTTACAATTTTTATCAAAAAAGAATTGCTTAATATATACAAAGTGATGTAATTAATAACAAGATATTAAGATGGTTTTGAATCTCTTCTTTGTATCTAGCAACACGCAAAAGAATCTGAATTATTTATGTAAGTCTGATATGATAACACCTGTTTTAACTATTTTTCAGCTATAAAATATGCAGTCTTTAAAATAGATCTGATGAAATGTATTTGCAACTTAATTGTTAGTGTTGGAAAAAATGAGAGAGAAAAGGAAGTTTGGAATTGAATTTTTTCTAATATTGGAATTAAAAATTGAAAGTCACAGGATCGGCCAATGGTTAGGAAGAAGATATTGAACTTATTTCAGATATTTCGAAGCGATGCATGCTTGTATACGATGATATAACGATAAATATTTTAATTTCATCTAGCAATGCACATTTTATTACGAAATCATCAATTTATTCTCCTGATCAATGATATTTATTGATTGGTTGAATTTGCCAATCTACTATATGCCATGGAATTTCGATTGGTGGAAAATATGATACTTTGTTGTACAATGGAAATTATCAAAGCAGGGAAATAGTTCAGAGGCACGCATGCTGTATAGAGGATGTAAGAAGTGTAAAATTGTTCCAAATTGGCAGGGTATGAAGGATATTTAGAATATCATCAACGTAATTTTGATACGTTAAAGATATACACGAGACGAATCAAGGTAGTTATATAACTACTACCATGAAAGATAGCACTCCTCACTCTGGAACAAAAAAGTAATTTTTATGTTTCTGAAGGATAAAAAGCTGATTAGAGTGCCACTCTGGTTTTAGTTCTTCCGCTTCCGAATTAGGTAGTTCTTTGTCTAAGATTGAATTGGGGTTCATCGTTAAAATAAATCTCTAACAGTCATGGTGATTCATTACATTACCATCCTGTTGGGCATTGCCGATACTGTAGGGCTAAAAGTAGACATTTTACAGTCTTCTGTAAGTGCAAGACATTCAGAGTCAAGCACCAAGAGTTGGTGGGAGATACACAGGGTGGGAAGCCAAAGTGGTTGAACTACTGCATTACAGCGGCAGTTCGAGTTGTTGCAGAATCATCTGATCTAACCTTGCGCTCTAGCATCTTAAGCATTCATACTTTTCACTCCACCACTCATATCTTTGAAGAAGTGAATACTATCTATATAAAGCTGAGCACAAATAGTTCAGATGTTGACATGTTTGGTATGAGTAGCCATCTTCAATCATCGGAGTCACCAGAGACCGGTAAAATCAAGTTCGTAGTTTTATTTTTATTAAGTGGTCTGTCCAAGGTTATCTTTAGAAATACACAAAAAGAATTTTCATTGCAATAAATGTAATTAAATTTAAATTAAGTATCATCTGACGACTTGGATCTATGAAAGCAGATTCACTTGCATTACAGTTTGTTATATTCTATAATTAAAAAAAAAAATTTTACGTTGTTCTTTTGTTTTAGAAAATTTTGAGTGATTTGGGAATACAAAACTTGGTTGGTAACAGTAAACCCGATTAAATATTGAATTTTCACTGATTAAAGTCGAGC
>BMAO01025673.1:0-22444 GCA_019973975.1 Trichonephila clavata
TGTTAAGAATAGTTGACTCCTTTCGCCGTCCAGAGATGGCGCCACGAACTGGACTTGGTTTTCTAGTATCCGGAGTGATTTCGGGGGAAAACGACATTCCATTCGGATGATTCAGTTGTAATGGTCGCCATTCTTGTGATTATGTTTTAGTGTAATGTTTTTTCTTTTATCGTACATGTAAAGGCATGAGTGTGTGTGTGAAGTAAATATATACATGAAAAGTCGACTTGTGAAATCATTGAGTGTTCAGTAATAATCTTCAGTTATATATATATTCTATCAGCTTTTATTTCGAAATACTTCCACAGTGTTCCTACGCCTAGCATGGAAAATGGCGGTAAGTGAAAATCCGTTCGTTATACAATTCATAATTGCATTCTACATCAAACTCAAAATCTAAAGTCTCATTCTCATTCATAACATGTGGTCCGTCGAGCCGGAGAGTTATTGATGTGATTAGTCTTTGTTATTTTAATTATTCGTTTCATACTCGATATTCTTATTCTAGTGCATTTATTCTGATACGAATTCTTGAAGTATTCTTATACATTCTGATTAATATTATTCGTTTCATACTCGATATTCTTATTCTAGTGCATTTATTCTGATACGAATTCTTGAAGTATTCTTATACATTCTGATTGATATTATTTATTATTTGATTCTAGACTTATTCTTTTGTTCTATTTTGTATAAATATTTTTTGATAGTTGTGTATTTGCATTGTGTCGGCATTTGTTATTATTGGTATAGTTGTGTATTTTGTGTAGAATTTTAAAATTTCATTCATAAATCATGGCTCCAAAACAGTCGAAAAATAGTGGTAAATTTGATTTAATTATAAAAGAATTAAAAGTTTTTGAAAGTAGAATAAATAAATGCGATGATAATAAATCACGCATACGTGTTTTAAAAACCCAAGTGTTGCAATACGAAATAGATTAACTGAAATATTCGGTGAATTGTCAACGCATGAAAGTGATGAATCATTTGACATTTATATGAAATATAAAGATATGTTATTCAATTGGGTTGTTGACCTTGAACAAAAATCTGAGTTTGAGGAAGTAAAAAATAGTATTCATGTAAAATCTTCAGTAGTTAATTTACCAAAACTTGAAGTTCCGCATTTTTATGGAAATTGCGAGAACTGGATTTCATTCAAAGAGCTATTTAAGTCTTCGATTTTAGATAACAAATCAATAAGTGATCTTGAAAAATTGCAATATCTGCAGGCTTCTGTTCGCGGGGATGCAGCCAAATTAATTCGGGGTTTTGCAATTACTGTGGACAATCTTAAGAACTGTTGGGATATACTGTGCAGTCGGTATGAAAACAAGCGACAATTAGCTCTTAGCCAAATAAATAAGCTATTTAGTATTAAGATATCCAGGGCAAATACTTCAAAATTGCTTTTGGAAATAATAGATATTTGCAATGAAGTCGTTCGAAATTTAAAAACTTTGGATTTAGAAACAAATTCATTAACAGAGTTGATCATAATAAATTTTCTCATTTCAAAAGTGGATGTATGTATTAGTCAACGGTGGGAATTATCTTTGGAAACTAATAAAATTCCCACTCTTGAGGAATTTAGAGTTTTCATTGAAAGAGAAGCTCGTGGTCTGAATGAGTTAAACTTTGTAAAACCTGACATTAAGAAAGGTAATGTTAAACCATTATATTCCTTTAACAAATCAAATGTAAATACTACTGTTGTCAAATGTAACCAAGTAAAATCAGGGGTAAAATTAGATGTTGGTCAAAGTAACAATTGCATTCTATGTTGTCAAAGCCATGCCTTATTCAAATGTCCAACTTTTAATTCTATGAATGTAAATGAAAGATGGCAAGTGGTACGGAACAATAATTTATGTACCAATTGTTTGAGGAGTAACCACAGGCTTGACACATGTAGAATAGGATTCTCTTGTAAAAACTGTTCTGAAAGACACCATACATTATTACACAGATATTCAGTCAGTCCTTCAGCAGATACTCAAGCAAATTCTGTTGTGACAGTGTCTAACAATTGCACACAATTGGCAGAAGGTCACGTATTGTTGTCCACAGCATTAATAAATGTTAAATCTAAACATGGTCAACAAATAACTTGCCGTGCTTTGATAGACAATGCTTCTCAAAATTCTTTAATTTCCAAGCAATGTGCTGATCGCTTAAAATTGCCATTAAAACACACCAATCATAGATTAGTAGGTGTAAATGAAACATTTGCTGAAACTTCGTTATATTCGACAAACTTGGAATTTTTTTCTTGTGTTTCCTCTGATAAATTTCAAGTAAAAGCTTTGTTAGTCTCGAAAGTCACTTCAGCTATGCCAAACTTTCCAATTAAATATCATGAGTGGCCTCATATCAAAGATCTAACTCTTGCTGATCCAACGTTTTATATTGAAAATGAAATAGACATTCTTCTAGGTGCTGATGTTTTTATGACAATAATTTCAGGGACTCCTATAATGGGACCCAAAGGTACCCCATCAGCATTGCCAACAAAATTAGGTCATTTATTGTCAGGTACCATAAATACACCATATAATCCAAATTCATCCCTAATCTGTCACACCCTTTTAAACATAGACCATTCTTTGAAACAATTTTGGGAACTTGAATCTGTTCCTAAGGAAATTCCGTCAAAGGATGAGGATGAGCTATGTGAGTCTATATTCGTAAATTCTCATATTCGTAATGCTGATGGTAGATATATTCTAAAACTGCCATTTAGAGATGATTCAAGTCTTGGAGATAGTAAGGAGGGTGCATTAAAACGATTCTATTCTCTTGAAAGAGAACTTCACTCTAATAATCAATTAAAGGATGATGAGATATCATCAGACATTCTTAATAGATGGAATCGGTTTCAAGTAGAAATTTCATGCCTCAAACAAATAAAAGTTCCCAGATATGTTCAAACACTAAATGCTAAACACTGTGAAATTCATGGGTTCTGTGACGCCTCCTCAAAGGCATATTCAGCCGTAATATACTTACGTGTTGTTTCTGATTCGCCACACTTATTCTTAATGGTTTCAAAAACTCGTGTGGCACCTGTACAAACAATATCATTACCTAAATTAGAGCTTTGTGGTGCTCTGCTTCTGGCTGAACTTCTAGATACATTTAAGAGATCTCTTAACATCACTCACGATACTTATTTATGGTGTGACTCAACAATTACACTGAGTTGGATAAATAATCCACCTGTAAAAGGAAATCAATTTGTGCAACACAGGGTTGGGAAAATTCATACACTAACCTCAAAAGAATCTTGGCATCACATTCCGGGAAAATTAAACCCGGCAGATTGGGCAACAAGAGGCCTCTACCCGAAACAACTTCTTGAAAATTCAGAGTGGGTAACTGGTCCAAAATGGCTTCATGATTTCCATCCTTCTTCCAATTCATTTCTTCCTTTCTCTGAACAGCCAGTTCCACTTGTTCCTATTGATCAGTCTGAATCATTAAGTGACTCTGTTGTTCTTTCAACTGGTGTTGATAATTCTCTTAGTTTCTTGGATAAGTTTTCCTCGTACATGAAAGTAATTAGGACTGTTGCATGGATATTCAGATTCTACCATAATTCCAAATCAGTGTCCAAAGTTACTGGGCCTTTATATACACATGAGTTAGAAACCTCAATCAAAAAGGTAGTCAAATTGTTACAAAATGGAGAATACCATACAGAACTTAATCTCTTGAAATGTAACAAGCCTCTTCCCAAATCTAGCAACCTTCAGTCTTTGAATGTATTCCTTGACTCTGAGGGAATTCTTCGTGTCGGAGGACGTCTTCGTCTCCAACAAACTCTTAAATTTGAACAAAAGCATCCTATGCTCATACCAAAAAATAATCACTTTACAAGTCTAATCATTAGACATTTTCATAGGGTCAATTTCCATGCTGGGCAGGAACTAGTCTTATCCCTCATTCGTCAGCAGTTTTGGATACCTAATGGTAAATCAGCTGTCAGAAAAGAACTACACAACTGCGTAGACTGTTTTAAGCTTGTAGCGAAGCCAGTCTCTCAAATGATGGGTGATCTACCCATCGAACGAATCACCCCTTGTCGTGCTTTTGAAAAAGTAGGCATTGACTTTGCTGGACCTATCACGACAAAGTGCCAACATACTCGCAAGGCCAGCAACTTCAAATCGTACATCTGCCTCTTCATCTGCATGTGTACTAAAGCAGTGCACCTTGAACTCGTATCTTCGCTATCAGCAGCAGCATTTTTGTCAGCACTGCGTCGATTTGTGTCACGCCGTGGCTATCCATCAGACATTTATTCTGACAACGGTACAAATTTCGTTGGTGCTTCAGCTTACTTGAAGGACTTGTTTAAATTACTTCACAACTCTAATGTCCAGGACTATTCGTCAAGCAAAAACATTCAGTGGCACTTCATTCCTCCATATGCACCAAATTTCGGAGGTGTGTGGGAAGCCTCAGTCAAACTCACAAAGCATCATTTGCTCAAAACCTTAAAAGCGGCTGTGCTGAACTTTGAAGAGTTAGCTACAATCCTGTGCCAAATCGAGGCGTGCATAAATTCACGTCCTCTTTATCCGCTATCATCAGACCCTAAGGATCTCCAGGTGTTAACACCCGGACACTTTCTTATCGGGTGTCCCTTGCTTGAACTCCCTGATCACAGTCTAACTAACCAATCCTTGAGTCTTCATTCTAGGTGGTCTCTTCTGATGAAGTTGAAAAAGATGTTCTGGTCTCGCTGGCAGCTCTCCTACCTCAACACCTTGCAGTCCCGAACCAAATGGATGCAGGGCCAGAAAGACTTCACGGTAGGATCCCTCGTCCTAATCAAGAATCCAGCCTCTTTCAGCACCAGGTGGACTCCCGGAAGGATTGTGGCCACACATCCTGGAGCTGACGGAATATGCCGTGTCGTCACTATACAGACTTCACGTGGAGTCATGACAAGACCAGTCTCTCAAGTTGCAGTCTTGCCCCTACCACCATCGACTACATCTTCCCGCCCCCCGGAGGATGTTAAGAATAGTTGACTCCTTTCGCCGTCCAGAGATGGCGCCACGAACTGGACTTGGTTTTCTAGTATCCGGAGTGATTTCGGGGGAAAACGACATTCCATTCGGATGATTCAGTTGTAATGGTCGCCATTCTTGTGATTATGTTTTAGTGAAATGTTTTTTCTTTTATCGTACATGTAAAGGCATGAGTGTGTGTGTGAAGTAAATATACATGAAAAGTCGACTTGTGAAATCAATAGTGTTCAGTAATAATCTTCAGTTATATATATATTCTATACAGCTTTTTATTTCGAAATACTTCCACAGTGTTCCTACGCCTAGCATGGAAAATGGCGGTAAGTGAAAATCCGTTCGTTATACAATTCATAATTGCATTCTACATCAAACTCAAAATCTAAAGTCTCATTCTCATTCATAACAGCATGCACCTTGTACTTTATTTAAAACTGCTGGTTCTTTTTATATAGGAGAAATAATTTTGTTTTCGTTATCAAGCCACAAATCTTCTTCTGTATTCTAAAATCTCTGTACATTTCTAAATTTTGTTAAAAAAAGCTTTGTATTTCTTCAAATTTTTGCATTCTGGGGACAATTTTAATAAGTTATTAGTATGACTGAGACTGAACCCAGATACAAATATACATTATGATCTACGCCACATATCTCCTAACACAAACAAAACATATTTCTCTTTTGATATTATTTGCAGTACTAATATAAAAATAATGCGTTTTATCATAAAAATAATTTTTTAATTTAAATGCATACGAATATATAATTTTTATGAAAAATATAGGATAAATTTTAATTTGTATAATGTTTTTCAGTTATCTTGTTTAATTTGTCAATCAGGCATCTCTCATTCTTTGTAAGAGGACTGCCGACTGTTTTTTTTTCCCTTCGCAAAAAAGTCAGTAAGATGATTGTAATATTTTGAATCTTGAAATGTACTATCTTCAAATGCATTGTCAATATTCTTTTCACACGTAAGCAAGTATAGAATCACAGTTATGAAAATATTTAAATAACCATAGAATAACAGTTATGATTCTGTTTAAATAATTTTCTTTTTCTTTTTTTTTACTGATAAGTTAAATACTTATTCTCTTGTCAGTCGAAATATTCATTTCCTATGCATGGATTCTAAGAAGGCTGTTTTTTAAGTAGTAAGGTCCGTTTGTTTTTTAAAAAAATAACGACAATATTTTTTTTTTTAAATTTATTTTAGGATTGTACTTACTTTTGTCTATTTTTCTACATAGTTGCAGATTTTATTAATGCACTTGTCATATCTTAAAACTACGTTTTGATAACCCTCTTCAAAGAAGTCTGTCACCCGGGGCCTACTGCGTAACTCTACGGTAGCTCCGAAGAGCATTGCCAAACAAACGGCGCGGCATGCTGTCAAAAGGTGTTTTCTTCCTCCACGACAACACAAAGTCCCACACTTCTCAAACGACTCAGGACTTAATCGAATCTTTTGGCTGAGAGGTTTTCTGAGCATGCACCATACATCCCCAATTTTGCTCCCAATGATTTTCACTTTTTCGGTTACCTCAAGCACAGTCTTGGCGGGAAGCAGTTCAGTGACAACGAAGAAGTGAAAGCGACCGTGAACTCTTGGCTGTCCAACCCGGCGGCAGACTTCTTTGAAGAGGGTTTTCAAAACGTAGTTTTAAGGTATGACAAATGCATTAATAAAATTGGTAACTGTGTGGAAAATAGACAAAAGTATGTACAATCCTAAAATAAAGGGCTTTTGATTCTAAATATTCTAGTTAATTTTTTTAAAAACAAATGGACCTTACTTTAAAAACTGCCCACGTATTAACTTTTAAAATGCCTTCATATATATTTTCATAATAAAAATAGCTTTGTAATTATTTAGCTTGTAATTAAAGTGGATATCATGCACACGCATATGCATTTTGAAAATTATAGCAATCTTTCACGATTTTCACACAACTATAGAACTATTTAAAAAAATATTCTGAATTTTAATTGGCGATCTTTATTATGATCAAAGCTGAAGGTAAAATTTTTGGAATTTTACTTTTGGGGTTATTCTTAAATAATCAATGTATGCATTGGTTCAAACAGAATGTGTTGCATGCTATTTGAGATTACCATTCTTTCAATATAATTAATGTAATGTTAATCACATTTCAACTTCTTGTTCAAACTTGTGGAAATTGGATTATTATAAATGCACCCTTCAGTACTCTTAACAGCTTCTCAATTTCTCAGCTGAATTATAGTCTAGATAACAGTGGTCAATACATTTTAGAGATCCGTGAACTACATAATATTTAATTTTATAATTAATGGGTCACTGATATGTATGACTACTAATATAACTGACCACTGTAACTATAATATCATTTATATATTTACATCTCTATTTAAAATTCAGTCTCGGGGGTGTTAATTTTGTCTCCAGAGCTGAAAAAATAAGCAATTTTGGACTAGTTGTAATTTTTTTAGTTTAAAACTAAATAATCCGAATCTTTTATGCATTATTTTTAAAGAAATGCGGTTTCAAAAAAATGTAAAATGCTTAAAATATAATCATAATTTTAAAAGTTATAAGCAAATGGATATAAGAAACATTTCTGTAAGAAATATTAATTAAATTTTACGTTGCGCATGATGTTTCCAAAAATAGTATATTTAATTACTATAGCAATAAGTTGATTTATAAAGTTAAATATGTGTATCCTCATTGCACTGTAGCTATTTTCATATAAATAAAATAATAAATTCTATTTTTTTTAAAAAAATTACACTTCTGTTTTTTTTAAAATAAATTTTAATATTTTTCAAATATTTTGAAATACAAAAGATATGTAATACCAACATTAGATAGGGTTTAAAGAGTATGATACATTTTATAATTCTATGAAATTGTATACATACAAGGCTACTATTCTAGAAAATGGCATGCACAACGTAAAATTTACTTAATATTTATTACAGAAATGTTTCTCATTTTCATACGCTTATAGATTTTTTTTGAAAATTATGATTATATTTAAAACATTTTGCAATTTTTTGAAGCCTTGCTCTTTTATAAATAATGTGTTAGATAAACGCATTACTTAATTTTAATTTCGGAGAATTACATCTATTTTAAAATTGCTTACATTTTCAGTTCTAGAGACAAAATTAACACCCCTTGTGAATTATGAACCAGGTGGTTTGAGTGTATTTGACACTACCCTCAGGTCACACGTGGTCTATCCCGAAAGAAACCATATATAATGGATTCTGCCTCAGTTAATCTTGAACTGGGCTTCGGCATAACTAGATGTGCTGTTGTTTACTCGTATATTTTAAGTTAGAATATTGTTCTTGGCTTCGGCGTACGAGGTGACGATCTTTACTAGGATTTTTTTCTCGAATATAAGAATTTATTCTGTTTAATTCAGTCTAATAGTTTGTTAAAGATTAAGTTTATTGTTGAAAGTTATTGTTACCAATAATTCCAGGAAAAAGACAATTCTAGAGGATTCCAGAATATTATTACTTTATAACACCACACACACGCAAAAGTATTTATTACTTCTGATACACTTAACTTCAAGAAAAACAAGAACAAACTGGCAACGCAAAGCAATATCCACTAAGTAAAGTGGTAGGTTGCCAATTTGTTATGGCTGCTAACTCCTCTTTTCAAATGTCGCTGGAATTTCCCAAAAATTCCCAAATTCAGAAAGAATTCTTCTAAAGGTTGTAACCGAAATTTTTAGGAAAAGTATAATCCATATTACATGATACATTTTCGTTACTCAACATTTTTGAAGTTGAATCTTCATAAAAATATAAATAATGCCTCGATTTTTCTGCGGACCATCAAAACATTTTCATGTGTGACGGATCTATCCGCGACTGTACTAATACCTTGGGAACTCTTCTGGGGGGAAATATTTTAACTCAACCAACTTTCGCCGATCAAGAAAACGTGATTAGTGAATGAAAAACATTATATAAATTCTGTTTTCGCGAGTTTGTGAGTTGGCAAGTAGTCAACGAGTTAGTTTGTTAGTTGAAGATTGAAAGAGATAGGGAATTATTAAGAGGTCTTGGGGTTGTCCAGGAAAACGGATTACACCAGTGGATCCGACGACATTGATCAATTCCGATAAAGATCTCCCGCAAGATTCAAGTGTAGGATCCGATGCATAAAAAGTATAGGTATCATGAGCTTGTTTAATTAGAAGTTAGCTTATTAGTGTGTGATGTAGTTTATATTGAGCGTATTTAAGCTATCGTAGATTCAGTTGGGGGCCGTAGTATTATCCCCGTGTTAGTGAATCTCACCTCCTCGCTCTACTATTTGATCGCCTACCTTAATTAGATTGTTATTGTGTCTGATTGATATTTGGTAACAATAAAATAATTTGATTTTGAAATCATGTGTGTTGATCATTCAGTTCTCCCACACGCCTAGCCGAGTTCACAGGTAGACAAAGGGGTTTCAGAGTCAAGCAGGAACTGACAGGTATTACAAATGGACTACCAGTTGGCAAACGCTGATGTAGAATGTATTGTTCCTGTATATCCTGAACAATGAAATTGTATAAAGATGAAGCTGATCTGATGGCAAGTTATTGGCCTTTGCCTAAGCATATTAATTGAACTACCAAAACGCCGGTTACTATACTCTTTGTTGCACTGTAGATAGCTGGGGTAAAAAGGAGTTTCTCATCTGCGAATTGCTGAACCCTTTTATTTGTGTTTCTTCTATTTTCGACCCATGGGAGGAAAGGTCCCTATACACACACTCGTATGGATTAAAATCTTTTTGGATTTGTACGATTTTCTAAATGACATTTAGAGAACATTATTTTTTCAGGCATTAATACTACTAATATACTTTCACTGTTGTATTGAGCATCATTTGATACGTTTCGACTGATGTCATAGGCGGTCTCTAATTGTAATGGTGGATCTGCTTGGCGCATGCTCAATAAACAATGAAATCACTTGTCATGATTTAAGAGTAAAGGCTTTACGTAGTCACTCTGAAGATGGAACTTTCAACAAGTAAGACTAGTCTGTGTTGACCGATAATATCTTAGATACCACTAACGAAGCTTTTGATCTAGTTTTGAGCATATGATTTGAACTACTTAATTGTTACTCTACATACACCTTGCTTCTCCTTTAGAACAAAACTGGATTGAAAATAAAATTTCCCCTCGGGCTAGTTGTCTGACTCTTTCATATCTGTCGTTATTAGATTTGACTTGCCGGTAAAGGGTCCGAGGCAGACCCATAAAGACAGATGGGAAAAATAACTTATCTGTTTTCGAAAATCTTTTGGATTAGCACAAAATAAATTATCATAATCATAACTAATAATTTAAAAATATTATTGCTACTTTATTGTATATTGCTGATTATTGAAACATATTATTCAATATTATATCTTAAATTAAATACGCTATCAATATTATAATAATTAATACATATATATATATAAATATATATATATATATATGCATTTTATATAAATATTTTTGTTAAGAAATCTCATCTGCAAAAAATTTAACTTCAGTTACATGTACGCATTTTATTGTGCATTAATTATTATATCCTATTCAAATTTTATTTTCATTTGTGACATAGTATATAGACATGCCTCTAAAAGTTAGGATACAGGCGGTTTTTTGCGTCCAATTTGCAAATGTATTAATGTAGAAACAACAAATTTGGAGGAAATGTACATTGAAAGGTTATTTATTGAATGCGTCATAGAAATTTACATCAGTTTAATGCAAGAAAGAGTTACAACAAGAAAAAGCACTCTCGGTAGAGAAAAGAGTACGTTATATGTTTATGTGGTAAAACTGCAAAACATTGCAAAAAGGTATTTTAATAGCGAATTTCTCTACCCCTAACTTGAATGCATTTGCGGTTTCGACTTTTCATGCTGCCAATTAAGCTCCCAAAATGGGAACCGAAGACCACACACGGAGTAACTATTGTTCCCTCTCACGTAATGACATTGAAGGAGGACTTAAAGCATCAACCTGTTTGCCAAGATAGTCTGAAATGTGTTCTATCGGATTCAGCTCTGAAGATTGAACTGGCCATTCCATCAGAACCAAACCATGACCTTCAAGATAGTCCCAAATATGTTCCATCGAATTCAGATCTGAAGATTGGACACTGGCCATTCCATTAGCTCCAAACAATGACCATCGACAAACTCTTCTCCGTGAGATCGGGCATTATCATTCTTCAGAATGAAATGGTTACCTGTAACTCCAATTTATTAAAAGAAGAACATATGGATCAAGGACCACATCCCAATATCTCACACCAGTCATAGTTCCTTCATGGGACCCATGCAAGTCAGCATGACCACTGAGTGAGGTCCCTGCCCAAACCATGATTCCTCCACCTCCACAATTGTGTCTTTCAGCAGTGTTATATTGATGAAATCTGTGGTGCGCTGTTATCTCCAGATCAGTAGACACCCTGAATATTTCACCAGTGTAAATATGGACTCGTTTGTGAAGAGTTCAGAAGCTCACTGCTGTGTGATCTAGGAAACGTGTTCGATTGTCTAAAATAAGTGGGCCTTTCTTTGTCGTCCATTAAGATTGACACACACAACTGGTCATCTTGCAAAGAGACCTGCATTGAGAAGACATCATTGAACCCTAGTAGCCGAAATTCTTCTCCATGATGCTACAAAGAGGTCTGCAAATAGCTGCGGAATAATAGTGGTTTACCACCTTCGGATCGAAAGAGGTAAAAAATGATCTTCTGGAAGTGTTGTAGCTCATTATCAGCCTAGAATATGTCTTCTGGAAACATAATCTTTGCTCTGATATTAATCGCCATTGCAATCCTGAACTGCGAGACACATTGAGACGTCTATCAGAATCCGCTTGTGACAAACCAGTATCCGTCCATCCAACTACCCGCCATCTTAACGAATCGGGCAAACGATTTCTCATAAACGTTGTTGTGCTGTACTGCCTACTGTCATCGGAACTGCCAACAATAGTTGAAAATCAACAAATGCTACACACGGATTTATAAAACTCGAGACTTACAATTTTTTCTCTCACTTAAATATACCTATTCTTTCCTATAAAATAAAAGCGGTAGCTATAGTTTTGGCATACGTTCTGTTCTTTTCTTTTTTATTACATTCATATAACCTATAAATTTTATAGTTGCTGTCATTTTTATGGCTTTTGGAGGCTAGTGTGTTTGATACAATGATCATTTTATCATGAATTTTAAGGTTTAATTATATTTTGAACATATATAACTAAGGAAGTATTATTTAATGACACAGTTTACTCTCAATTTTGAAAAGTGTGACATAATCTCGCTACGTGAAATTTCAAAGAAACCACTTAAAAATCGAAAATCATATAACCTATGTACCATGATTTTATACACATAATACTAATATTATACAGAAAAATATCTCATATTTTTAATGCTGCATAATTTGTGTTTTTTCTGCAAAAATTTAATGTAAAATGTATAGATCCAACAGTACACGGGTGTCAAAGCAGAACAGAAAAGTGTTTTTTACAAGGAAAATAAGATGAATGAAGTTCTAACCACAAAAACAGAGAAAGAATGAGGATAATGTGCGAGCAGTTCAATAAAAGAAAAACTAAAATGATTTAAGATCAGGAAAAAGTTTTTCTCTCATGTTGACGGAAAAATAAATAATCGGTTTAAATTGCTTAATCTTCAAAAAAAGAAAATGATAAAAAAGAACAAGTTTTTTATTGAGCTTAAAGATGCCGTATCTTTTTCATAAATGTGTCCATTTCAGATTAAACTTACTTTATTCACTATTCATTTTAATTGGTAAGTACTAAGAATGAGTGATTATTTACCGTAATAGGATAAGTAACAGTATTACGTATTTAGAACTTAATCCGTGAATATCAGGTTCCGTACAAAATCCAATTAATTTGTCTTTTCTGACTTCATGACTTTTTATATTCTGTTTGTTGGAAAAACTGCAGTTTACGAAACTATTATTTGTGTACTTGGATATTGGAATTTATTATTCGATTGAAACTAATGTGGTGTGGAAAATACTGCCACACCTCTGGTATATACAGATGGAGGACATAATAATACGAACACCTGTGAAATAATGGAAAATCTTTATTAATAGGGAGCTGGACCACCCTTTGACTGAAGTGCAGATTTAATGAGACGTGGGATAGATACATAAAGGTCATGAGCAATACTTAAAGGAATGTTAAGCCATTTCTCCTGCAGAAAGGTCTCTAATTTCAAATGACTGGATTGAGGTGGAAATCGAGAACGAAGTTTGGACTCCAAATACTCCCATAAAAGTTAAATAATATTCAAGTCTGGAGACTGAGGGGACCAGGGAAGATGTTCAACTTCATCGCCATGCTGTTCTAAACACGCTTGAACACACTTGGCAGTTTGGATAGGGCGTTGTTTTCTTGAAAAAGCGGTCGCTCTTCATGGAATACAGTTTGGACAAAAGGATGGACATGATCCCCTATAATGCTTATATAGTGATTGAAATTTGATTTTCCCATGCAGAATAACAAGTGGTCCAAGACCATGCCAAGATATCGTAGCCCATACCATAATGGAGCCAACCCCATGCTTCACAGTCGGCAAGAGGTATTCAGGATTAGACGCTTCTCTGGGCGTTCTCCAGATATAAACGCGCCCGGTCGTCTGAAATAGGGCGAATGACGATTCATCTGATTATATTACCTGTTGCCACTGTTGTGGGGACCAGTCTTTGTGATCTCTGCACCATCGGTGTCGCTTGAAAGCATTAGCTGCTGTCATCAAGGGCTTACGAATTGCCACTCAGTCATAAATCTTCACAACATGAGGTTCCTTTTTGACAATTTTTGTTGAAACGGGGTCCTGGAGATGACTGTTCATTTCAAATGCCATCTCGGATAATGGTTGCTCGTGCTTTCGTGCTACTATGCGCTTCAAGATCCGTCTATCCCTATCAGCAAGCTTTGACTTTCGTCCACTTTTGTGCTTTGAAGACGTCGTCTTACCCTCTTTCGTGTATGCTTTCTTAACAGCTGATGTTGTACTTCTTGCAACCCCCCCCCCCAAAGGTTTGTTGCTTCCGTAACCGATGCTCCACTCAAACGCGCTCCAACAATCATCCTTTTTTGGAACTCTGATAGGTCTGACATTTCAACTTATAACAGACAGTTCGATAGACGCATGCAACGCAGATGACTGCTCTAGAGAGACTGATACCTTCATCTTCACGCTCACTAGGTGGCAGACTTCTGTTGCAGGTGGCGGGGCTGTACTGCAGGTGTGAAGTTATTCATACTTTTTCACAGGTGTTCGTATTGTTTTTGTCCTCCATCTGTATACCATGAAAATCAGAGTATAATGCGCACCAACACTTCCAAGCTGCGTTTTCTAATTTTTAGGTATCTTTGCCGTATAGCACACACCTCTTTTTTTACGGAGGAAGCTTAAATGTACATGTGCAATGCTCTCGTGTTTAGAAAGCATTTATTCGAGGTATTATCCCAAGCTTTTGATAAAATAGTATACTTCTAGAACTGCACACTTTTAAGTTCTTAAGGGGTGTCATTTCTTTTAAATAAACAGTATTTCGGCATATGTGGATACCTAATTTTTGTATCCTCGTCTCTTTTCTTTTTATTTTGAAAGCTATCATTTTTATATCCGGCGTATACCGCGCGCTCGTGAATTTCAATCGTATTTTTGAAGTTAAAAGTACGTGTTACACGCCGTATTTTATGGTAAATAGTCATCGCAGGAACAGTTTACCTTTCTGTAGTGGACTTGCTTTCGTATTTCATGTTTAAATTCAGGGATTAATTTTGATATATGTAAAAAAATCAAAGCTTCAACATTCCCAGCTTTTTTTTCAATATATGGTACAATTTAAAATTCGTTTCAGAAGCAAATTTAATAAAAAAAATTATTTTCAACATTTTTAAAAATCTTTTCTGGAGGAAAAGCGATTTATATTCGTGTTCCATAGAGCTCAGGAAACGAACAATTGTCGAGAGGTTGTGCCAATTCAGGGCAACTTTCGAAATAAAGTATCATATTCAGAACTGCAGTGAAAAATCGTGCCGAGAATACTATAATGTTATCAATGTTGGGGGTTACACAATGCATGGAGCTGTTTCTCTTTATTCCCAAACCCAGGAATGGCTTAGTATTTCAAGTATTTTATTGAATTAAATTAATCAAATGAACTATTTTTAAAGAGCTGACATTTATTAACCTCTAGTTCATTCCGTGTAGTATAACTAAGATTATAAAAGCCATAATTTCTTGTGAAAAAATTATACATAACTCAATTTATCATAAAAATTACAGTTTGATTCACTTACACTTTTAACAGAAATTCTTTCTTATTTTTATTGTGAGGAAAATTATGAAAAATTGTTGTAAAAGATAAATTATAAATTTATATTAAACGAATTGAGGTATTGTTCTAATTTTTTACTTGAATTAAAATAAATTCGATCGTGAATTTTTAAACTATTTTGTATTTAACTAACCTAAAAGCATATCTAAAAAGTTCAAAAAATGTAAAATGGTTTCAGAATTAACTTCATTTCCATAAGCTACATTTTAAAATTGACTGTTTTCCGAAACTTTAAATTTATTATGATATCCTTTGTAAAAGAAAATTGAGATTCCCGTATATCGAATGTTCTTGTATTGAAAATGTGAGTGTTCTCTTAAAGCCTGTATTAATTTTCTTAACTTTTTCGAATTTGTAATTTGGAAGAATTTTCTATTGTTTTGTTTTTGTAAAGAAAACCCATTTTTTTTTTAAAAAAAGAATCTGTGAAAACTCTAAAGATTAAAAAAGAGATAGGTAATTAAATTAACATTGCTTTCAAAAATCTGTTTAAGTCAACCTTTTTCTTTTCAATATGCTTTTGAAATATTTTGGGTCAGAGTTAAAATATGTTTAAAAAAAGGCATGTATGTGGGATACATTTTATGGGGATAGAACTAGCATTAAGATTTAGTTTTATTCACACTAGTATGTGTATTGAATATATAGTTATTAAGCTAAAAAAACATGTAGGGACAATAAAAATGAAGCTGTTACAAAATGAATAAGCGTTTTACTTTTCATTTGAAACATAATACATAACTGAATATAACAATTCAACTCTGTCGAGATTATGAAGGTAATTATATAAAAAGTTATAAAGACTTGTTGCAATTACAACAAATGACACCTATAAAGGAAAAATTGTACAATATCACTGCGAAAATAGCATAACGCGTTTTATATTTTATGCATCCAAATTATTTTTCTATCTACAGAGAGTTGAAAAACATTGCAATGAAATGAGGAATAAAACAAGTAATATAAAAAAAAATTTAAGTCAATTCCTACTTTGAATGGAGCAATATAATGCATTTTATTAACGACTGAATATTTGAACAAGATATATATATATATATAATATATATATATATATATAGGCAGAGAGTGAACTAAAATAGTAGGAATTGAAAAAAGAGCATGATTTGTGTGTGAGTGTCTGCATTGTTTTAACAATGCATACCGGGTTGGCTAGTTTGGCTTAAAAACCGGTTTTCGACGCCAACTTTTGTCATTGCTACAACAATAGAGACGAATCTAAATTGGCGTCAAAGGTCAGTAAATAATTTATTAACCAGTAATTAATTAATAAATATTTGAAAAAACTGCAATAACATCAAGTATCATCCAGTACAAGTTTTAAAAAAAATTATTTGAACTTGATTGGATTAATAGAATGTATTTTATTAACGATTGAAAATTTGAACAAGATAATAAATCTATAGGGAGTGGGAGCTAATAGTAGGAATTGAATTAAATAAAAATATTTTATTGGGCTAGTTCTTAAAACATAGCATAAACTTTGGCAATGGTACAGCTCACTAAAATATAATTTTGGATAGGATTATATATATATATATATACATATATATATATATATACATACACACATACATATATATATATATATATTTAAATATATCCAAAATACCTCACACTAATATAACCAAGCAAATATGCAAATCATATTAAACCTAGAGTACAACATCATATTTCAAAATTTCAATGGCGATTAAAAATAATTCAAGCGAAATTAAAATTGTATAAGATAAAAATTATAAAATATCCAAGTGCAACCTCGGACTTAGGACCGATAAGTGGGGTTAAACTAGTTTGATGGCGCCAACCTTCCCCCTATTGCAACTTGGTAAACTAATCTGGAAATATCCAAATTCACAAAAATTTAAAATTTAAAAATTTAAACTTAAAAAAACTTTTCTTTTAAAATATTTAAAATTAAAAAATATTTCTTTTTTTAATACTTAAAAAAAATTAAACTATTCGCCATTGCATTCTGAAGGATATAACATAAAAATGTTAAAATGCAAAAAACACCTTAGTGCATAATAAAACAACCATAAAAAAATCAAAGAATATGCACCGATCCTTGAAATGGTTGTATAGAATGAAAAAACCTTAAAAGTTTGAAAATTCAAAACAAGAGTGTAGTACATTCAAAAATTAAATTCTTTTCAACATCAAAACAGGTTACATAAATAAAATTTAAAAAAAATAAATAAAAATGAAAATAAATAAATAAATAAAATAAAAACTCACCCCAAATCATCCTATTAATAAATGAAATCGATGAACGGTATTCCAATTTCTCAACAATTTTTCATTTCTCCTACATCAATCACAACTCCTACATTATTCATCACTCCCACTAATGCCACACTATAACCCAAAACAGCAATATTCTTACTTTCGAGTTTAAATATGTAATATTAGATGAAAGCCAGATTGCATTCAAAAGGTTTTTGATTGGTCATAGAAATTTTGGTTGGTCACTAATAATTTTAAAGTATAGTTGTGTAAACGTTGGTATGTGTGTGTATCAAAATGTAACCTGTGTGTGGAATGAACATATTCTTCACAGCTGGACCACTAACAAGCTGACTTTGTGGACGTAATGTTGTGTGGTGGATCTGTGCATTTCGCAAAACCTATCGTGGAATCTGTCACAAGTTGCCAATTTTTATGAGTATATATATATATATATAATATATATATATATATAGAATATATATATTTTGCTGTGAAGATTCTGTTTTAACACTCTTCACACAGTTTATTTTTTAAACACCCTTCTTAAAAATCCTATAATATGAAAAATTTCTACATTTTTAGCAACCAAACCAAATTTCTACATTTTGACAACCAACCAATTTTCTACATTTGTGACAACCAACCAAATTATAGCCTACTAAATTTGAATGTAATCTTTCTTGGCGTCTTCCTTACAAGCTGGTATAAAGGATGCGTTTAAGTGCAATTTAGATTTTTAACACAACATATATAAGCTTTCCATCGGTTTCAAGAGTGTTGGATCTCCTGGAGTAAGCTCTGTGAGCTCTCCAGCTCTTTAAAATCTTTTTGGAAGAATCCTTTTACTGGGTAATTCTTTTGATATTTTTCTGCTTAAACATTTTGGGAGAATTTTTGCTTAATAGTAAGTCGGTTGTTCTTTCATATTTCTATGAGATTTTTTATACTTTGGATTTTTTATATTTTGGATTTTATATACTTTAAATTTCTATTTATTTTATTTGGTCTTTCCTACCGAGTTGCAAAGGGGGAAGGTTGGCGCCTTCAAACTAGTTTAACCCCACTTATTCGGTCCTAAGTCCGAAATTGCATTTTGACTCGCTAGGTTCTTATTTGTATTTCATTAGATTTGATCTTAATTTTTTTTTCCCCCTGTTATGTTCTATTTTATATAAAATTTTTTTTCCATATATATATATATATATATGGTCGGTACAAGCACGTAAAACATATAATCTAAGAGAAATAACATTATTTACTAACATTGCAGCAGATTGCTTTATTAAAGTAATATTTGCACCAAAATCTCAAATATCCGAACCCTAACACTAAAACATGCTTGGTGACGTCGATATGTGATGAGTGATCTGTCTCAAAATAAAAATTTTCGGCCAGTCATGTCATTCTAGTAAATCTGGTATTTAACAGTGATTGAAATTTGATAATTTACTGTAAAAATTAGTACACACAAACGCCAATGGGCTCCGTTCATGACGGTCACATGACAAAGACAAACACTGACCCTTGGCCCTTGAATTCAAAACAAATGGTACTTGCCATTCCCTTTATGAGATAAAATTTGAAATTCCATATTTGAGTTAAGATGCTCAAATGTTACGAAGAAAAATGTCTTCGAAATGATTTTAGAATTTAAATACAAATCTTATTTTATGCATGTACTTTTAAATAAAATGCAGTTTGTCTTCCTATGTGTGTTATTCTTATTGACAAATTTGTACTTTTTAAGAAAAAGTTACTGAAGTTGAAAAGTTGGCAACAGGGAAGCGCATGAACTGATTAATTGGAAGCACGGGATTGCTTTTATTCTATAACTGACGTCTTATGAGTGTTTGAACTGATTGGCTAAAAACACGAAATAATAATTATCATATGACTATGACGTCACATGAGTTAAACCCATTGAATCCAATCCAAAAGGAAAACTGATTGGACGATCTCTCAATGTGAATTACTTTGATAGTAAGTAAGCAACTGCATCTGAGCAAGGAATAGCTATCTACCTGATAGAATAAATAGTATCTAACTCTATCAATGTAAATATTATGCAACTCACTTCTTGTTCAAAACCCTCGCCTCAATACTGTTGTCGTTGCCAATCTTCCAGGTTTTGACGAAGTCAGACAAGATCCATTAAATCGTTGACCCAAAAAGTCGAGCACAAGAAGGGGATTGGTGCAGATGTCGTGACTTGTAAGATTTATGAAATGCATTATCTGTTCTGGAGAAGCCTGGTGATCTTGACACCTTGCACAGACGGAGAAGATCATTATGTTCACTCATAATGAGAGGCACTTGATGTGAACACTAGCAAGACAAGAGAGTTTAGTCTGGGAGCATCTGTCGCACTTGAGGGCTAGGGCCTGATCGATTCTATTACCCACATACCAATGATGAGGAGGAGGCATCCTCCACTCTACCAAATTTTGAAATTTTTTCATCGAGTATGATTCCAGATAGGTAATAGCGGATGTGAAGGAATATGGAAGATTGCATTCCACCTTCACTTTTTGTCTGCCATTTCAATACCGTAAAGTTTGACACGATATGGGATCCACTGAAAATGGATATCATGGTGCAGCGATATATGAATTAGTATGTGTAGGGTGGAGACACTGGTTTTGTAGCCAACAAAAAGAATCATTTGTAAAGGTATTGAAGTGAGCTACGGTTATCGAAGAGAATCCAAAGATCACAGTCATTCTTCTTACACAGAATAGCCTTTAGTCCCGCCTCAATGGCTCGTTTCTGAAAATTGAGCTAAAATGCGGATTGAGGTCAATTTTTCCTGGTGCGTACCAATATAGACATCACTACCTGCTTGGTCAGATATTTTACTTAAATCTTGATTGCTTCATTGAAGAAACCGTTAATGGTGTCCAATACTAGGGTCTAAGACGGATACAGATAAGTTTTTCTTAATGACGGAGAAACTTCGGTTGAATTGAAAAAGGTTCCTGGAGAATCCCGCCGAATGATTCAAGCTGCACTGTAGTAATGATAATTTATTTCAACGTGTTTCTATGAAGTGTTCTGCCCACTTTCGTAACATGGGTCGAGCATTGCTCGCGTTGTAAAATCACTTATCATGTTCTTGTATTGCGGCCGTTTGTCTTCAATGCTCGTTAACGGTGTTCGATTCAACGATTGCCTGCGATTGTTTGCAGTCGGTTTTAACAACTCATAATACACTACGCCGAGCTGGCCCCACTGAATACCGAGCTTGACCTTGGAACCCGTGAATATTTGGCCGGCTGTCGACGTGGGAAGCATGGCCGGATATCCTACGATTTTCTGAGTTTGATTATCGTAATGAACCCATTTTTCATCCCCAGTCAAATGCGATGCAGAAACTTCTTCCATTCTTGCCTTGCAAGCAGCTGCTCAAGCAAACAAACGCTGTCTGGCCATCTTCGCTTCAACTCGTACTGCACCCAATTTTGTTCTGAATCCTCATTCCCATGACTTTCTTGTGGCCTTGTGGAATGGCTTGTTGCGTCACTCTTGGGCCGACCTCTGCTGGTTCTTGTTGGTGTTTACCACGAGTCTTGATCAAGTATGCCTCCAATTTTGCATCTTCGAAAACCTTCTCTTCCACTGCCATGCTGTTTTCTTGACGTCAAAATAATGTTCTTGAAGCGTTGAAACCACTCTAAGTACATTCTTTCACTAATATGGCCTCACCATAGTATCTGAGAGCATTCTATGAGCCTCAACTGCAGATTTCTTCATATCAAAGCAGAAATTAAACCCTGCAAATGACGAGAATTTGCCTGTAAGTTGACATGTTTAATCGAGAATAACTTATGATGCCGAAACAAATCGACTAATATTTTGATGGCAAGCAGGTTTACAAATACTTGCTTATTGTAGGCTATCTACGATCTATTTATTTCGACTACCACTACCATGCCATCTATTACAAAACGGCGGACAAAGTTGTACACTCAATAGTTTCTGTTCGAAGCAGTGCGAGTAGTATGCACAAGTAGTACGAAGAAAACAGTCCGGGAGCTGTTTTGATTGGGACAAGCAGTTGACGAGATGAAATGATTTTTGCTGGACTTCGCAGTGGACATATTTGAGCTCAACGGCATGGGGCAGATCTTAAATCACCATAATTTAACTGGAAAGGGTATTGTGATCAAAGCCCTCCTGCCTGTAAAACATAGGTTTTGTATTGGTTGCCATAAGAGCTAATTTTCAAGTCCCACAAGGTTCACACTATTAAAAGGAAGGTGTTCATGACTTTATCAAGCTGTTTCTGTCCATTAAGTGGGATAAAAAACATTATATCTAGGTAATGTGAAAAATAAAGCTATTTATACCGCACTTTAAGAGATCAACCTACTTAATGTAATAGATTGTAGCTCCATCTATCTCGAGGTTTTTCTCAGATCTAACTAGTTATTTTTCGTTTTATTGAAAGTTTTAATTCTACCTTTATCATAGTGAAAACATGATATGCATATGAGTTTTCCTAATGAAGCGCATCACTAGTCTGAAGCACAATTGCCATTTAAATATTGCTCTTTTCAGGCAGACTTATAACTTTTCGCTTGTAGATCGATTGATTAATAAAATACTTCACTTCAATATATTTTAAAGTTTCGGCCAACAAAGCAAAACTCTGTAACAGAATAACTGGATAAACAGGCAAAGGCTAAAGAAAAAACAGCCCCTCAATCAAGTTGAGTCCCGGAATTTTCTTGTTCGGAGATTTAAAGCA
>BMAO01025674.1:0-90895 GCA_019973975.1 Trichonephila clavata
GTGATTGAATAACGGTTTTACTGAGTAATTTTGTTATCAAGTAAATTTTTTTTGTGAAATTTTCCTCGAATTATTTTTAAAAATGATGTATTTTTTGTACACTTTATGAAAGATGTTTGCCTTCTTTCATAAGCATACAGAAACTTCATTCATGTGTTATTTCAAAACTTTGCATGAGAAGTTGTTACTCAAGAGTAATTTTACCCTTTGTCATTTTCAAACACTGACAGGTATCAGAGGCACACAGGAATATTTTAAAGGTGAGAAGGTCGAAACTATTCTCGTACCATACCCCAATTCTCTACCGAATTTATATATTTTTTATTTAATCGATTGTTGGGAATAAAACAAAGTAAGAAAAATTATTGAATAAATAATTGGCATTAATGAATAAAATAAATTATTAATAAAAATACTAAATTAAATTAATAGTAGAATACTAGGAGGGGGTTCAGACCCCTCGGACACCCCTGCATGTGTCCCATTGCACTAATTGCATCAGCAACAGTTATTTGGGTTTAATTCGTTCTAATTGAAATTGCATCTAAGCATATGCAGTCTTAGATTCTAGTATATAGTACGTCTAATTTAGTTATCTAAGATTTCGCAAATAGGACTAGGAGGGAGGTAAGGGATACTACACGATAGAATGAAGATTCCATTGTTCATAGTTTGTTTTAATTTTTCTTTCTATTTTTTATTAACTTTTTTAAAAAAAAATTCTCTTATTATCATCATTAAAATTCCAATCAAGATGAATACATATTTTATTTCTGTCCAGTAGAAAAGTTAAAAATTGTAATATCTGAAATAACAAAAAGAATTTGATATAAGTGTTAATTCGATACTGAAAAATGTTATATAATTCTCAGAGATTAATGTTCATCGCCTTAAGATGCTTTGGTATATGTAAAATGAATTAAAACTTTGAAGAATTTTACAGAAATATTGCTTTTTTGTACATAAAATATATAGTAATGAAACTGAAAAAATAATTCGCAATTGCTTTATATAGTTTTATAGTATAATATTATTTAAGGCACAAAATAAAATATAACTTAACTTTTCTTTTATTATAAAAAATATATGTATATTATTTTCGAAACTGTTGAAAGAACTTTATACAGAATAAAACAATATTGTTGTTCCCGCAATTTTTATATCGTTAATATTAAAATTTTTCACAAAATCTGCAAGAAACAAATACAAACGCAAACGAAAATATAATAAATTACATATTTATATATACGCAGATAATTATGATGTATACATAGTATAATAGTTTCACTGAGTCTTACTACCTTAAGGATTCATATACGTGTAAAGCACCTGGCATAGTAATTACTGAAATTATAGCCTGGAGATCAACTCTGATATTAACTATGCTCACAGCGACAACTATGTTTATGATTAGATAATTCCATCTCCTGCTCAACTCAAATGAAACCACCACCTACAACTCAAGTGTAGTAGAGCTCCCTATTGAGAATTGCTACTAAGTCTGTCCATAAATGTTTCGCTCTATATGTAACAATGGTTAGCATATGGAATTTACACAAAGCAAATATAATATTTATATGTTTTAAATAAATACAAAAATGCATATTGCTTTGGATAGAATAAGCTATTTTCAATTATAATCAACTCTAAAATATATATTTAATAAATATACTAAAAGTTTTACTGCAGGAAAATGTAAGGAGAAAATATTTTTAATATGTGTAGAATTAAAATGACACCCCTACCTTATAAGTTTTATTTTAGAGTATCTTCCTTTATTAACAGTGCAATTATTTTTTTTTATTCAGGACTAATATTAAATAGCAGGCTTCCAGATTTTTAAACTGAAACACCATAATAATTGATCCGAAAAATAAGTTAGTTACTTAAATTTGAAATAAAAAACACCCTACGCGGTACACATATGCTTCTTATAAATTCCTATTTGCGATTGCATATAAATTCATTGCCATTTCAAAATGTCGAGAAGTGGTAATGACTAAGAAGAGAAAGACAGGATTTTTACGAGGGTTGAAACTTTAATAGTTGCAACACTGCTGTAAAAATGCTACACTACAAAACCAAAGAATGTCGTGTATACCAATGTGAGCTACATACCTACCTTACCTCTCAGCAAAAGGACTTGTCATTCCTAAGTCAAGCGCTTTCGGAGTGACTTGAAAAACTGATCCTTGTATTAGCTTGCGGTCTTAAGTAAGTGTTGTCAGGGTGTTTTCAAAACAAGAACAGCAAAGTTGGATAAAAATTGAATGTTGTCGTACAGTTCGACAATGTCATCTAGGGCTTCAAAAATCTTTCGGTGAATCTGCATTGCCTTACAGAACTGTAGCAAAATGGGTAAAAGCTTTCAATGAATGATTCCTTAATGTGGCAGACAGGCATCGGTCAGGTCGTTCGAGTGTCAGCAAGGCTATTGTACACGTTATTGCCGTACTAACGGACAGTGATTGACCCCCAGATCTATGTCCTTGTAACTTAGTTAATAAGGTGAAAGAACAACTTCATGTCATTCGCTTCAAAACTATTACAGAAATTCTTGTGGCAGTAGACCGGTCCATTCTAAATATCAACAGAACAGGAGTTCTGCGACTTCATCATCGTTGTAAACAGGTTATTTACAATGCTGGTGACTATATAGAAACTCTGTAAGACATGGTGATATGGACCACTTTTGTGTTCCATGTATATAAATTGTTGCCACTATTAAAGTTTCAACCTTTGTACATAAAATTTTTTGAGTCAGAATTATGTTTACGATGGTAGACTTATATGTGTATGCGTAAGAACTCAGGGTCACAATTTTATCGCATAACGTGTTGTAGAAAGTTGACCATAGTTGTATCAGCAAGTGCCATACTTATAGAATGAACTAAACTGAAAACATTGCATCATCAATAGACCCAAATGCAACATGACATTATGAAGAATCAGTTATAGCGTATTTATACACATATTAGCACTTGATACAATTATTATTCTTACAGTAAAAATTATTTTACCGCAGTGGGCAGTGCCGGTTTATCCATTAGGCGCTTGGAGCGGCACCCAGGGGCCCGGATAAGCTGGACTTAACCAGATGTTCTGGATATAAATTTCGACCCACTAATGTTAAGGCGGCCTATAGATCTTCTGCACCGAGGGCGAAAAATGAGCTTAAATAGGCACTGGAAGTGGGACCATTACAATTTAGGGCATAGCGTTTAATAGTCTAAATTCAAGTGACGTCATAGTCACATGATAAGTATAACCACGTGTTCTAGACAATCAAATCAAAAACTTTTGTGACGTCATAGCCGCAGGATAAAAGTAATCATGTGTTTTCAGCTAATCAGTACATGCGCTTCGTTTTTGCCGACTTTTGCTCTTTGCAGAAACTTTCCCCTAAAAAGTACATATTTGAAAACAATAATAACTTACATAGGCATACAAGTTTCATAATTTTTTTTTTTTTAATTTTAAAATCTTTTTGAAGAATTTTTTTTATAACATTTGATGTCTTTACCCATAAATGTAATTTTGAAAGTTTATCTAAATTTTGCAAATAGAATCTAAAGTCCAATTAGTTTAATGTCTGTTTTGAATTCAATGAAGAACACGTGTTTGTTTTCATCATGTGACCGTTTTGGGATGAGCTCATTGTAGTATTTAGCATTTATTGGGACAAACACACATGGAGAGCTCGATATACAGTTACGTTCAAACACAGAGTGCCTATATGCAACTACTCTTGAACGGGAATGTTACACAAACTTTTAGGACCGTGTTAGCCTAGTGGCCAAAGTCACGGACTCGTATCTGGCGAGGCATGATTTTGAACATTGTTCCACCGAAGACCCGCCGTGTCGATTGGGTCATTGCACGTTAAATTTGTCAGGGCTCAAACATCCCCGTTCGTGAGGTGTGAAAGTTAGCACCTGAACTAGCAAGTAGTTTAGGCATCGTCACCATCACTTGACCACGGTTAAAAATGGCAATGTTCGTCACCAATAGCCTTTAGACAGCTTTATATGGCAACGAGTATAAGTATAACTCTCTCTCTCTCTCTTATGTAATCTTTTGTTCGTACAGGTGGTAGTCTCCTTCCCAAGAATGCCGCTCGTTTCGATTCAATAATTCGAACACTATAATTATTATTGCGTTTAAACATACTCGAGTATTATTATATATCTTATTATTTTCAACAAAGTTTATTACAGAAATAAGTGAAGTCCAAATGTCGCGTGTAGATAAATACAAAAATTACCGCTTTATTCGAATCTAAGCCGCTCTATTTTTCCAGATTTAACTTAACTTAACTCAGTAGCGCAACAGCCCATGAGGGCTAAGGCCTACTGTGCCCAACTCAGTATACGCGACCCAAGACCCTGAGGTGCGTGAGCAGATGTTCTGGTCAGGTGGTCAATCGGAAGCGAAATCCCCAGTGTTAAGTTTCCAAGCAAGCTTGGTGCTCATTTCATCGACTCACTGAAGGGTTGAGTGAACATTGCCCAGCCCGAGGTCTGAACCTCGGACCTGTGGTGTGGAAGTGCAATGCACTAACCTCTCGGCCACTGGGCTTCATTTTCCCCTTTTAACTCTATTAAAAATGGGTGTGGCTTAAAATTAAAGGCAAAAAAATTCGTTGAAATGGGAAATTGAGTCTCCACCCTTTCAAAGCAAAATTTTAACCATCCATTCTGATCACTTGCGCATCGATGGCATATTACTTCCGCATTATATATGCCGTATCCAGGCTATCCTGAATTTATTTGTCTGCTCGTATTTATGATTTTTTTTAATATCTTACTTTTAATCTCTTAAATTTACAGATATTGCTTATAGTACAAGGAGGAATTCATTATGACTCAAGTATGAAAAGGACGTTGTATCCGGAAGTAAACAGAAACATAGCAGCGGCCAGAAAATTGATGAAACAAATATGCTTTGATGGTGTAAGCACCATTTATGTTGTTTTTTTGCTTGTAAATATTCAACAAAGGCCTTCACTGGGCAAAAAAAAAAAAGGATTGGATTTCACGGAAGATGAAACTGTGAAAAAAAATGGTGACCCGGCACTAGTTCTGAAGTCAGCTGTGACAGTGGGAGTGACAAGTCATTTGCGGAACATGGTATTGACGTTTAGAGCAATTACAGGCTCACGTATGTATTTAAAATTTTTAATACTAATAAAATAAATTCATCATTGTTTCTTGTCAGTACTCATTTAAAAACATTTAAACCTTTTTATTAAGTATAAGATATTGGTAAACCCTTTATACTGGTTTTTTTCTTTCTTTTTCACAAAAACGCGTAGAGAGTTTGGAGTGCGTCTTAGAATCGCTGATAATATTTTTTTTCACAAAAATATGTCGAGAATTTGGGGAGCGATTTAGAATCGATAGTGGCTTAGATTCTCATAAATACGGTAATTCAAGAATCGTTCATGGTTTATTTTTCGATATATTATAAACGTTAAAAATTAATGAATTACTGAATATTAAAATTAAGTGTGCCTATTAAAAGAAAGATTATAAAATTGTTATTTAAATATTTTTATATTAAAAATACTTGAACTTTTTTTTAACGTACAAATAAAAAAATCTTTCAGAAAAACATTTTTCTAACTTTTTTTAAGGAAATACAAATTTTAATAGATTTTATTCTATCAATGAAATTATTTTAAGTTTAAAACACTAGGACCTGAATTCTAAATGAAACTCTCTCTACTTTACATTTTACTTTATAAGTCTTAAGAATCTTTGTGGCACTGAGACCAGAGAAATCTTTTTGGGCGCGGCGCCCTTATGCAAAAGAATGCCCTACCCTAGATCTTTAAAAGAAGACAATATCTAGCATGCATTACCAAATACTCATTCAATTGATATTTTTATACAAACAAATGTACACAACTCACGATCTCAAAAACCAAGGCACAAACTGGCACGACCGATGACCACATTTCGACTAATGATTGTTTTAGAATGAATGTTTATGGTATTAAGACAAGGTCTAGACATGAGCAGCGGTCAAAACATAATAATGTTGTCTTACCACATTTGCCAGTTGACATGCCGATTGAAATTCCCTGTTTTTTCGGAGAACATGTACGAGAATAATTTTGTACCATTAAAACTATCCGAATCATGATCTTCGTCTCGAATCTTTGCCTTGAGCCTTCGCAACTTGAATTATTTTAATTAATATTTCTATTTCTCCGTGGCAACGCACTTTGTAGCGCGAGAAACCACGAGAAAATGTTTTGATTCGTCAGTAGTCAATAAAATTTCTACTTGTATTCTACGGCTTTCTCCAGCTCTTTATTTACGTGCGGTTTATCTTCTTCCAACCTTTTATATGAACTAATTGAATTTTTCTATGAAATAGATGAACCGACAGGTCTCTCAAAATCGCTCTCGAACCGATGCGAATTAAGGTAAGCTTGGCTATTTTATAATTTGAATTTAAGCTTAAATATAATTATTGACAATCTTATCAAGACAAAGTCGAGAACGAAACGAGGCTCCCCCTTAGGGCAATGTTTGTGCACAGTTGGCCCATGCTTAAGACTGAATCTGATCTGAATCTGACGTCCCTGTTTATAAGAAATCCATTTAAAAAAAATTCTTGGTTTTGATACTAAATTTCAGTGAAAAAAAGGAAAGTAATGTAATAAAAAGTAACAAATATATATATATATATATAGTTATTGCATTCATTTTAGTTGAAACAAGTTCAATATAATAAAACAAATAATAATAGCAAAGAATAGCTGTTATATGTTTCAAATATACCACTGATTTTCAAATAATCACACACATTTTTTTTTTACCCAATACAGCAATATTTTAAGCATTTTTTTTTTATTTTGTATTAGTTAAACATATATTATATTATTATTTGAAATCGTATTAAGTGTCTTGTTATTAAGATTATGAAACATTATTACACATATTATTAATTATAATATCAACATCCCAGAAATCTTAGTAGCCCAATTATAGAGCGAAGTTTCTAGTAACACAGGATACCATTTTTCTTTTTCCAGAAATAAAATACTCTTCTTCTGTTGCAACTGTGTAGCAAGAATAAGAGCCCATTCGAAGTATATGATTCGTTTTTGGCTATTCTGTATATATATAGAAATGCTGATTCTTGCAAGGTAAAGGAAATTCGCCGTTAGTAATTGAGCCTACTAGTAAAGAAAGGACAGTCATTTTCTTGGGAATTGCAAAGTTTTATTTCACCTTTTACGATCATAGGTCGTAAAGAACAGAAGGTTTCCAGTTGGTGAATTTGGTACCAATATATGTTTTATAGTTGAGTTTATAGCGTCAAAAAACATAGATTACTCGAAAGGAAGTAAATGTACATCCCGTAATTCAAACTTGATGCCATTATGGTATACTTCAGTACTGGGTTGTATGAGTGCTAACTATGTTTATGTGGCATAACTAGATACGTAGAAAAGAAATCAAAATAGTTTCATTGGTAAGCATCAGCAATTCTCTTATGATATAAAATGCATTCGAAAGTATTCTTTACACGGTTATGTACGAAAGTTAATAAATCAGATCCGTGACTTATCTTTTGTTTTTATAGTCATAGATGAAAACGTAAATTTCTGTCCTATCTGATAAGATAAAATAACTTTGAGTTATTATATGTATTCATTTTTAATAACACCATTATCATATATTTTTGTAAACCATTCTTGCTAGCGAAGATCAACAACTGTACCGTTCGCTATGGATTGGAAGACTTGATGTTGGGTGCTGAACAGCTGTTTAGTGTTATTAATGTGGACTAAAAATATGTATGTGCTTATAACCAATGTGTTTTAATATGTGTTTAAATTCTTTTTATTTTTAATTCAGATATGCAAGTTAATTATAAAATTAAATTTTTATTAGTGTGTTTCCCAAATTATTCAAATTGTTCTGTGTAATTAAAATGTTCAATTCCTATTTACACATACAAAAATAAATAAAAAAAACTTTTTCATCAGAATTTGGAAATAATTTCTAACAAAGATGAAAAGAAAAACTAATCAACACACAGTATCTGATCACTTGTATTATGCAATAAATAATAAAACTTTAAAATGTTGTGGACTTCAAGTGTTAAAATAGTATCAAGTATTGTGGCAAGTACATTATAAAAAAATTGCATCACAATGAGAATTTTGAATAGAAAAAACAATGTTTAAAGAAAGCATGAATGCAACAAAAGTAGGCTCCTTTTTAAATATCCTGAAAACACACAAGCAAAAAGGACAACAGGAGTCTGAAAATTAATCTCAGTTTGTATAAATTTTGCTATTAGTAATAAAGTCTAATAATATTTTCTTATATAAAAATAGCTTAAGAGAAACATTTTTTTAGCAATTTTTACTTTCCAAATACTCAAACTATGTCAATTGTTACGACAAAAGTATTGTGAAGGATTTTTTTTTTTTTTTTTGCATGTAAACGATTTTGAATGTTACAAGATGGTGTCATTTGCAATTATTTTTTTAATTTATTATTTATTTTCTGTTTTCATTTTATTTCAAGTGTTTAATAATATTATTTTGATATTTTTGTCTCGTGCAATTTTACATTTATAATTTACTTATTCATATTTGTTTCATACTTTTATAACCACATATTCTAATTGTTCACAATTATTTTCATGTGTTAAAGTGAAGGGAAATTTTAAAATAAATGTTAATCTAAATTTTAATTTTGTACTTAATATCTCTGTATGATACGGGTGTGGACCAAGGGCTCTGATGCATACACGCGTCTTGCGGAGGGGGGAAATGTCATAATTCCCAGTAATATAATCCTTTTAAATATCTTTTAATTATCTGGTCCATCCCTTCAGGATCCACATTTTAGTAATAAATTAGCCAGCCGCCTAACGAGAGTATTTTAAACTCCAGCCAGCTACCCACTCAGATCATGTGATTTGAGCCGCCTATAAAAACTGAGATTCCTGGAGACAGACCCTCTTTCGCTTCTGTATTTTGTCTGTGTCAACATGTAGCCGGCTGCAGCTTGGTTTGTGTGTTGTGTGTGTATGTTTCTTCGTGATTACGTCCATATGTGTGTCTACCTGTTCAGTGTATAATAAAAAAGAATAACTAACCCCAAGACTGCCTCCTCGATAATACTAAATATGCAACATCAATCGTAAAGAATAGTAATTATATAAAGAAATACCTTTCAATGGCCGCGTCTATTTCATATATATGTATATATATATATATATATATATATATATATATATATATATTATGTATATGTGTGTGTATATGTATATATATAGGCACAAGATAGTTAAAGAATTAAATATTAAAAAAAAAACCATAAATACAAATGAATATGAATACTGAAAATTGAAGAAATACTAAACATACGACAGGTTATTCCCCTAAAAAATATTTTTGATATATAGCTACTCACTTTTCATACAATATATTTATTACATAAAATATATAATCACGTAAAAATCATAAACTTTCTTTACTAAATTGTGTAACGTGACTTAGCCTTTTGTACAAAAAGCGAACCGGATTAAAATATTTTTCTGCTTAAGAAGCAAATATTTCATACATATTATTTCACCAACAGCAGACATATTTTTTGCTCACAGGTTCATAGGAAATGCTACAAAGATATCTGAGCTTCCTTTCCAAATAGGAGAAAAAAGTCCCTTTCACAAGCTTCTCAAATATTACATTTGCAATTCAAATACAACCTCGGTTACATTTCCAGAAGTAAAGGCTGTGGAAAAAATGATATATGCCATGTAAGTTGAGCAGAGAGTCAAGCAAGTAGATTAGGACTAAGGTTTATGGAGTTTATATGCTTAGAAATGAGATCAAAATTTTAGTATATTTTCTTTCTTTTCGCTTTTTATTGTTATATGTAGTCTTATTACGGAGGTGTCCATATATATCATATGTTTGCACTTTGTTTAGTTTGAAAGAAACTGAAATATCATCAACTTTTTGAAATCCAGTGATATATATATATACTGCCATATATATAAACATATTAAAAGTCTCAAAGAGTAGGGGAAAAAAGAACTGTGCATATATTTGAAATAAATTAGTTCAATGAATAGATAAATTATGAAAATGTTCTTCTTTATTAGGACTCCAAAACATAAGCCTATTTACTTCTTTGTAAAATTAAGTAAGGATTTCAAAATTTCGGAAAAGAAATCTACGAATTAACGAATCAGGAAAGATATTAAACTTTTAATTATTTATTTTTCTAATCATTTTTAAATGATGCTAGCTTTACTTAACTTGCACATCACATTCCGAGAAAACATTAAAGATAAGAGATGCGTTTTATTGTAACAACTCTACTCAGTTTCCATTATTCTGTAATATGAGCATTTAATAGAATCAGGACTGAAACTCATGACACGTCATTAGTGACCATTATCATCAGGACTAAAACCATTCCCTATTGCAGGCTCTATTTGTTAGGCTTAAGATTTTCCAGACGATAAATTGTTAAGCTCATGAATTTATGGTACAATAATTTGCGAGTGAAAAGCGTTAAAAGGTGAAACAAATGAAAAAAAAAAACAAATGAGAAATATAACCTTTATTATTTTTTGGAAATTACTTTTTAAACCGTCGTCGAGCTTCATATATGTAGTTTTTAATGATCTCTACTAGAGAGACTTAAACATTAAAGATAAAAAAATATTTCAGATATTAGAAATATAAAAAGACAGATGATGTAGTGTTATAAACAATGCTCTGACAGAGGAATAAATTGTTGTTGTTGCTAATTCCACCTGATCAGCAAAGATCAGATTGATACCCAAGAAATTCATCATGGCAAAGGCCCAAGTTCTACAATGTTACCTGTAGCTTTGAGAAACCCACAGGTGACAGTACGATTTGGCTCGATTCCAACCCAATTTTAAGGGAGAATACCCTGGAGGCGTTCAGGTGCCTGCCACGACTCTTCCACTTTCACCAACCTCACGAGAGGACATGCTTTATAGAGTACCCCATGGCGTGAGAGAGGACTTGCGGCTCAACGGCTATATAGAGTACCCCGCAATAATAGTAGGAAATGTCGCAAATGCACTATACATTTATAAAAATTTATGCCTTATCCAGGATTCGAAACCAGGTCCTACGACAAAGCAGTCAGCGTCGCTTACCGCTATAACGGATGCGCGGCATTGTTTTACATATCTCACAAAAGTATAAAAACTCTCTTATGATATATTTTCTTTTTTTGAATTTATCTTCTAAATAATTTTAAATAAATATATTCAATGGTTTTCAGTAATATTACTCATTTAAAGCATGCTGAACTAATTTTAGGTTTAAAAAATAATAACTGGGGTTAGTTAACAAGAGCATTATACCTTTATATATAAAATATACGTGTCACAGTGTCCGCGATGGACTCCGAAACTACTCAACAGATCATAATATAATTTTGCATACTGTGTGTCATTTCGTCCAACTTAAAACATAGGATGGTTTTTATTTCAATTAATCACGCCATAATTTTTTTATTGCCGGAAATGTGAAGAATCCGGAAAAATCGTTGCCAGATTCCCGTAAGGGAATAATCGCAAAATGTGGCTTTGCTCATGTGTCTGTGGAAGCAGATGTTGCAAACCAAAATGCCGAAGTAAGACGAGTGAGCGAGTGAATATTAACGTCACGCTTTTCGGCTACACGAGGGCTTTTGGCGACTGACCGCGTAACTTTGTACCATGGTCAAGTGACGCGGACGACACCTGAGCTGGCATGCCCTCTCCTAACTACCACACCACACCAACGGAAGGACGTTTGAGCTCTCAACAGATTTAACGTGTATCGCTCCCCTACACGGCGTATTTTCATTGGTGCTAGGCCTGAACTCATGATAGGCTAGCCATGATCCGATGTCTTTACCACTTGGCTAAAGCGGCCACTGCCGACATAGAGACACAAAAAGTAGATCTTGATTGTATTTTAGAACTGTCGATCCGAATATTCTCAATAACCAATTCAATACAATCTCATATCTACGCCACATAATAAAAGACGAAAGTATTTTGCACGAAATGTGGCAAAGGCTTGCTTTAAAATTCTTGAGGAGAGAGAAATGCTTTCTAGGTGTTTTTCTGGATGGGAAACAGTAATAATGTGAAATCGGATTTTAGAAACTCCCGTAACTTTGCCGGATAATGCCGAACGACCGTAATGTCCCCCTTCAGAGACTGAACTTACAGGAGCAAGGGCGTCAAAACTGGGCTCCGAGTACTTCTCGGGGTGGGAACGAGAATCTGGATACGGATTTCAAAAGCTTTCGTAAATTTTCTGGATATTGCGGAATGAGGTCAAATAGCTTTATGTTCGAGTTCCAATTCCGAATTTTCATTCTCTGTAGCAACGAAACTTTCAGGTGCAGTCGTGCAAAAATATGACTGTGATAGGAAATTGCATCTTCGGGCATAGTTGTCACTGTTTTAGATGGCGGAAAAACTGCACATTCCGCATCAGCTGCCATTGGACATTCATAAAATACAAGATGCAATATGTAACATTGAAAAAAGAGGGGATTGGCTACAGTATTGCAAATAATTCAGTCATGATAAGTGTACCATGAACCATAAACATTCACTCAAAGTATTACATAGAGCTTTGCAAGATTTAAATGGCAACGAGAGAATATTCGGTGTTGTTGTTGTATTACTGTCTGGTGATTGCCGACAGGTATTAACAGCCATTACACGCTCTACTTTTGCTCACGAGATTAACGCCTGTTTAAAACAATCGTTTTGATGGCGAAACGTGGAAACACTTCGACTGACCATAAACACGCAAGTACATTTGCAAGATGATCAATGTGAGCAAATATTTCCTAAGCAACTACTGAATATCAGAAAACGGTGAAGTAGAACTTCATCCCAATACATAATGCATGAAATACCTAGACGATTTCTGTAATGTTCTTTAGGCAAAAGGAACTGATTGAGAGTGTCTTTCCGGATATACTGTATAATTATCTTGATAATTGTTGTCTCTGTAATCCTGTTACTTAATCAGAAAAAATGTTGATATTGTGATGAAAAAAAACTTTCAGACACAGGGTTGTTGCCAGTTGATCCAATGTTTTTTAAACCAATCGACACCTTTGTTGATGAAAACAAAAACGTAAATTTTTCAATCGAGTTTTTGAATTCTCTAGATATATCAGGAATGTCACCACATAATCTTCGGTTGGCTCCCTGGTTATTATCTGCGTAACTTAAATTCACCTAGATAATGCAACGGTGCACGTTTGATCATCAAAAAAGTATACCGGGAACTTCTTGAAGTAAACATTTTGAATGTAAAGTTTGAACGAAAATTCGGTTCTGCTACTACGGAATTTGTTGCCACGTATTCCATTGATACCGTCAGAATCTCTAATACCATTCAAAAGGCTTCAATTCCGATTCGTTTGGCTTTCGCGATGACCATAAATGAATCTGAAACCGAACAATATTCATTTGATACTTGGACTTAGAAAATCCATGTTTCTCGAATGGGCAACTAGATGTTACATGCTCACGTGTGCGGAAACCGTTGAATCTATTTGAGTTAGCAAAATACGGGTTACCGCAAAATATTGTGCACCGATTAGTGATTAGTTGTATAAAATTATTATTTGTTATACTTTAAAATGATAAAAATAATTTTAAATATTGCTAAAGAATCAATGTTATTTACCACATTTATAAAATTAAATCTTCATTTGTTGTTACTTAACGACTTCGTTAGTAATTAATGCATTATACTACACTCAAATAGGAGATGAATGAAATGCAAAATTAAAATAATTTGTTGTTTTATAATTTATTTCAACCCTCCAAAATTTTAAATGAAGATTAATTTGACTGCATTGAATAGCTTAGAATAATATTGAACTAAGGTATTAAAACAAAGCAACAGCAATGCGTGTGGCCGGGTCAGCTAGTAGTATATATGTTTAATTTAATGTAGAAAATTGTTTAATTTGAGTTTTCCTTATTAGGTATGTTTTGAAACTTAACATTTAACCAAAACAATTATAACTCAATATGCGGGATAAATTCTTTCAATATTTTAGTTACTACAAGCAACAACACTAATGTTTTTAACATTCTATTCATAACTGTAGTAATTTAAAATTTCTTTTAATTCAATGGGAATTAAAATAATTTAAATTCTATTAGTAAGAAATTTCTTCACTGATATGGAAGTAAATTGCAATTATATGAATGTTCATTTCATTTCTGAATACTTAAAAACTGAAGAGATAATTCTGGCTCCTAAATAATTGGATTTTAAACTTAAAGTATGTAACTAATATACACAATTAACTTTTCGATCTATTTAAAATCGAGTTAAGTGGATAGATAAGTATCATTTACTCCTAAATGAGTTTTTTTTTAAAAAAAGTAGAAAATCTAAAGCACACAATACAAAATATTAATAATTTGGATTAAGATAGGTTCATTTTAGATCTTAGTTTTGCTTGTTGGTCTCAGTAATAACAGTCAGAATCTAATTTCAGTAACAAATCAAATTACGGGAATTCATGCAGGAGTCTTACAAAGCTTTCCAAAAATGGTTATACCTATAAGCTTAATCTAAAACACGTAAGGAAATTCCGAGTATGGAAATGAAAGAATTTTCATGCATAATTTACAGGTATAGGACAAAAATTTATGAACATCCACTTAAAAAGGAGTCGTCTTTCGACCGTTGAATAAAAGGCCGAAACGTTTCTCAAAAGTGTGCCACCTAGTGGCGGCGAAAAGGAATGTATCAGTCTAGCATTTAACAGTTTGAGAGTCACATGAGAAAATTCTGCTCCTAGCAAAACTTGATAATGTCCGACCTCTCCAACTTGAAAAGATGAATTGTAATTGGAGCTCGGTTCGCTGGAGCATCCATGTCCAGAACAGTTAACCTTGTTGATGTTTCAAGGACCACTGTGTCAAAGATTTTGCAATCTACACAAATATGGGTAAGATGTCTTTTGAGAAGCTCAACAGGGAGTGAAAGTCGAAGTTGAAAGATCGTGATAGACGGGAGTTGAAGAGGATAATCACCTGAAAACCAAGACTACACCACTGCCACAGATAAAATCCGAGAAGAATACCCACCTTCAGAATCCAGTATTCTTGAAAACCATTCAACGGGAGTTACATGCTGCGTACATTAATTGCAAAGTAGCTATTCCAAACCCATCACTTTCGGCACAGAATGTTATGAAGAGACTACAGTGGTGCCGAGAGTCTTAAAATGGTCACAATTGCTATGGGAACAAGTCATCTGGTCTGACGAATCCTCATTTACATTATTCCAGAAAATCAGACGTCTGTTTGTGTGCCGAACATAGGTAGAAACATTTCACGTTGACTGCCTGGTCCCAACCGTGAAACATGGAGAGGGCTCTGTAATGGTGTGGAGCACAATATCTTCCCGTGGATTGGGACCCCTCATTGTCATTGAGGTAGATGATCACACATACAACCATTATTGAAGCATACTGGCAGATCAACTTCATCCTATGCTTCAGACTCTCTTTCTGGGAGAACACCCTGTGTTCAAATATGACAATGACTTTGTTCCCAAGCTTCGCTGTGTCCAAACATGATTGCATGAGCATGGTGATGAAAGGAACATCTAAAGTAGTGTGCCTAGTAAAGTACACTAGTACTTTAGTGTGCCTAAAGTATAGTGCCTATAATCCATAAGCGTTTATAGGGCTCGTGCTTGGTCTCCTCCTCCATGCCCACTATCTGGTCTAAAGACGACCCTGCACGAGGGATAAGGTTGAATTCCTTTGAAATGTGCTAAAGATCTTTATTTGATAATCCCAGGTCAAATGAAAGCGGTCTTTTGGAGCAAAAGTGGCCCAATTCCTTACTAATAAGACAGTTTCATTTTATCACTGGTATTTTTATTGTTTTGTCCTATGCCTGTATATTGTTACGTATATCGGAGTTCGATGATTTTACGCTATCAGTCTCAAATAGCAACACAGTTCTTCAGAAGCGATGAAAATTTATTGTAGAAAAACAACACTTGAAATACAGGATATACCACTAATATTCACTTAATAAATCTCAGGAGTTTGCAGCATTTTTCACCAAAGAACTCAGTTCCCGTTGGGAACGAGTGACGTCTCAACGGTCAAACAGTTTCTAGTGGGAAAGTATCCCAGGGTGTACACAGTAGTTCTGATGTTCTAAAGGAAGTCAACCTCTGACCTCCCTTGATATAGCCCACAATAAGGTACCGGCACAGTTCTCACGCCAGCCACTGGTTTCAAAGTACAGCGTGCGAAGCGGAACTTGACTCTACATCACGTGTCACTTTCGTGGGCGCATTCATCTTCAAAGAGACTCGCAAATCACGATTAAAGACAGAGATATACCAACACTGACACACATAGACTTTGCTACAAGCTTCTGATCCCAACAGTCACTCCAACATCCTTACCAGCACCTGTGTCCCAGAATTTCCAAGCTCGTTTTAACGCCACCTTCCTCAGAACACAATCATCCCGACATTAACGTCCCAGCAATAATTAACACCTTCTATAGTGCTCAGACAAAACTATCAGAGTCTAAAAATACAAATTCTTAATGATTAGGATTATTTGCAAGCACTCACTGGATAGTAGCAAAGAATCGCAAGTTGACTCTTCAACAGTCAGAACAAAACAAATTCAGTTTTGGCGAGCGACTATTTGTAGACCACCCTGGTTTTTTCAAGAAAGATCCGCTTACGTCATAGATCGTGATATTAAAAGATTTCTGCAGGAATTTCCAGACGCAACCACATGGTCATTAACTCATCAAATTTTTGGTAACATGGTCGCCAAAGATGATGCTAACTTGACTCTATCGTCAACATTTCGCAAAGTTACTAATAAATCCCATTATAATATAAAGAACGACGTTGCTTGCGAATATTGCAATTTTATCATAAAATAATACAGCATAAAGCAATATTAACGTATTACACATCCAGATATAAATTTTTTACACTATTTTAAGAACTCATTACACAAAATTCGTAGCAATATTTTAATATTGTTTTGCTTGTAAAACATAACGAATAAATAATTGATAGTATCTAAAGTTAGAAGTTTTTTAATTCAATTTTCATTGCTTTCTCTCCTACCTGAAACAATGTAAAATTTATATCTTAAGATTTATACCTTAAAAGTACACCAAAATGAAATATTCATATTTTCAGATCATTTAGTAAATAATTGAATAAAATATTTTCTAAACAATAAACCCAGCCAGAAAATGAGTGGTTGATTATTTTTCTTTTCTCAAGATAAACCAAATAAATAAAAATAGATCATAAAAATATCACTATAATATAAGAACCATGCAGCTATTGAAATAATCTTCCCCCAAGATACACCCCCGCAGATTTATTATCGTTAATAAGAAATCAGGAGTTGTTAGACGGGAAGACCAGTAATTAAAATTCCATTAAGAAATCTTATATCATCTCGAATCTTTAATCGAGACTGCAACTGGATATTAACCAACTTTTCGCTGGTTCATTTCCGGGACACCTTTTTTTTCTCTTTCCCTCTTGACGTCGTTATTCTTCTTCATCTGGAGGCATTTAAATTTACGGAATCTAATTTTCGAAAAACCCCGATATCCAAGGTGTAGGTGATGGATAATCACATAATCGAAGTCACATTTGCATTTTAACGACGTACAAATGCATCCAGTTTCTAATCCCCTTTCCTAACCTACCCTTAGGTTCAAAAGATGAAAATTTTTACAGCGTGCTAATTTGGTTGGGTAGTTCTAATAAGATAAAGGTTGTGTGAAGAAGATTCGTTATAAAGTTTGATCATTTTTGATAGGGAATTGCGTCTTCGAATTATATTAAAAAATTTCCATAGACTCACTTAAAATGATAGGAACTGATTAGTATAAAGATTACTTCAATTAAAAAAATTCTGAAGTTGTTTTAGCTTATTAGTTTCCTTTATGATTAAAGTTGATTTTAAGCATCTTTTTGTAAGTGTTTGTTTACTTATTAATTTTTTAATCATTTCTATTAAAGTAATATATCTGTCTAATAGTTTCATCGGAAACTGGAGGATAATTGTCTCATGAAATTATTTTACTACTGAATAAATGGAAAAATAATTGGATAAAGAGTTCCTTTGCAAAAAGCTTTTTTCTTTTTTTAAAATAGGATTGATTGAAAATTATTAAAGATAAAATTAAATAAGATTTTTGTTTTATGTTCAAGGCCAAATGGGAAATCAAATAAATAAATGATATCGATGAATGAAAGAAATATATGATGGGAAATGATTGTATTACTAAAATTTTAGAAATAAATATTAAATTCTTGTGGAAATCATATTTGAAGAAACTCATAAACGATACATAATTTTAAAAATGAAATGCAACGTGTTTAACACCAAGGAGGGGGAAGTCAACAAACAAACAACCGAGCATGAGTTTTCTCTGATTGTTAAATTTTACTTTTCTTCTTTTTAATTAAAAAAAAACAATGCTTTTCCCCTTCCTTCTTTTTAAAAAATTATTTTTTTAATTAGATTAATTTTTATTAACTAGAATTAATAACAACGTTTTCTCTTTTCGGAGAAACATATCTGCTTTGAATTTTTGATTTAGCCGCAAATTATTTCAAAAAAGAATGGCTGAAGCATATTCGACACAAAAAAAAAAAACAATAAATTGTCATTGTGTCAGCGAAATATTTACTTTTTTTTATTGAATTGCATAAAAATGAATTAAGTTTTTTTTTTTTATATTTGTGAGCGATTTTTGAGATTTTATTAATCTGTTACTTGAATATATTTGCTGAAGTTTATGAAATTTTAAGATAAATATGTAGTTGCACTGTTTAAATATTTGATAATTTTATACAAAGCAAAAATTCACAGTTGAACTTTTTTACTCCCTCTTCAACACTTCTATTTATTTTCTTTTTCTTCATTTCCACATAGATTTGGATTATACTAAGCTTCGAGAGAAAATAAATTATTTCCCTTGATATGCTAGTTACATCATCAGGCCATTTTTTACATAACCTTAAAACTTGTCTGTTTTATAAGTTTTGTGCTCTTTGTAGTAAATTAAATTACTTAGTCTTTTTAAAATCTGTTTCAACGATTCAGTAAAATTTGTTTAACATAGTTTTTTATTTAATTTTTTTATTAATTTAGAATACAAAATGTATTTTTTAATGGTGCTATGTATTTGTTTTGAATATCGATTTTATTTGTTTGAAAATCCTTTTGTATGTTACATCATTTGAATTAGATAATTTTTCACTTTTAATTATGCTCTTTTAATTTGGTTTGACCAGTTGTTCTTTCAGTTGCTTAAATTAGTTTTGTTTTTAGTATTTGCTGTATTTAACTACAGATTGATTAAATAATGTAATTACCTTCAGGTGATATATTTGTGAAGTACTATTATCATACGGTTGAAATCATCATAAAAAAAGGATTATCGTATAATCAATTAAGTATAAAATTATTTACAATATGATTTGGATGCTTCTTACAGAAGCAAAATATTTCATACTCAATTAGTTTAATTAGACACAGCTAAAATAATGTGTGAAATAAGAAACGATTGATTTTATTTTATAGTGATCTGCAATTTTTTTTATCAGTTAAATATTAAGAAAACAATACCATGTAGCTCGCAGAAAGTGTTTGTTCATACTAAGATGTCCAATAGTTCTTCTTTTAAAAGTTCTCTTCTTTCCACAAAAAATGTCCTCCTACTTGTCCTCCTTTTCAATATTTTAAAACTAATCTGCTAATCTTTATTCATAGATGCCAGACCAAACTCTTACGCGAATGTTTGAAGAAACTAGAACAATGAATGACGAAACTAGAACATTGAATGTATATATTTAAATTCCAAAAAATTAGGACAATGAGAAAATCAACATGTTGAAATTGATAAAAGATGGGTAGAAGTATTTAACAGTTTCAAAAATGAACACATTTCATTTGAAAATTTAATTATTCTTGTTGAATTTACGTTGTGCTGCTTAAGAACTAGTGCAGCATTAGAAAGAGTTTCTTTTCAATCTGTAATGAGCTTTGACCAAGTGAGAAATCAGGACTGAATGTTGATACCTTAGCTGCAGCACTTACCGTAAAATTCAATATGAATGATATTTCTTGCCCTGAAACTTCCGATATATTAGAAAATGATATTTTGACAAAAAAAAATCTTTCAATGTGGAAGAATGCTCGTTCAAGTAACTAATTAAAAAGATAGCAAAATTAGTGTATCTTTGTTTGAGTTAATAAAATGTTCCCTATATTTATGTTATAATTTTTTCTTAAATTCTTTGCCCTCCTTTTCATTGTAAAAAATTGATCAGCTTATTAATAATGATGTAGAATGAATACTTAAAACATCATTTGTAAAGATCATTAAAGAATAACTGAACTTGTCCGTATTGCAATTGGATATGTTTTTCTTCATCGAAAACACACACAAATTACTTACAGGTGCGGAATATATATACAACAGGTGCATTATTTCCATACAAATCCATTATTATGAGTTGCACCAAGTGCAACTAATCATTATCTGTAATTGTAGGAAAACACACACTCATGTCACGTAACCCAATACGGAGACCTTAAGCATTTGAAAGTTACCGATTCTCAGAGAAAACGATGATTACTGAATTGTTCAGGTCTCTTTCGAGGTTGAAAGAGCTAATTATAATCACATTGATCTATAATAAATAGTAACATAGTGGGATAGCTTTCAATGTATATGATCCAACTAAATATATCTAACATCCAAGAACATAATTTTTATTCATTATTATTTTGAGAAACTTAAGAAAAAATGCACCTTAGAATGAATTGTAAGGTGCATCACGATTATATTGAGAAAAAAATATTGTTACTCAAAACGTACTTTTATGAAAAAGATGTATGAAGATTAAGAGAAAAATAATTTTAAAAAAATAATTTAATACTTAATACTGCCAAAGAGATTAAATTTTTGAAAAAAATGGAAAAATAGTTAATTTTGGTCAAGTGACTTTAGACCCTAAATTAAATTATTTTTTCTTCCACACAAAAAAAGTGATAGTCACTGATAAGCGAGTATATATAAGGGTACCAATCGTTCTCCTTAAGGGAGGACAGACCTTTTACAGGTTCTGTCCATTCTCAAAAAAAAAAAAGGAAAAAAAAAGAAGAAAATAAAACATTTTACTTGACCTTCTTTTTCAATACTTTAAAACTAATTTTTTAACCTCTATTCATAGATGCCAGGTCAAACTGTTATGCGTTTGTTGTAAGAAATTAGTACACTGAATGTATATTTGAATTCTGATGAATTAGAACAATGGGAAAATCACCATGTTGAAATTGATAAAAGATGAGTTAAAATATTTCACCATTTCAAAAATGAACACATTCCATATGAAAATTTAGTTATTCTTATTTAATTTACGTTATTGAAGTTACAGGAAATAATTCAGCATTTGAAAGAGGTTTTCAATTGGTCTGATTTGTGGAGAAGTGAGAAATGATACTTTTTGCTCCAAAATTTCCGAAATATTAGAAAATGTATATACTGAGAAAAAATTCATTTAATGGAAAAATACTTGTTTAAGTAAATAATTAAAAAGAATCTAAGTGTAATTAGTGAATTTTTGTCTGAGTTCATAAAATACTTCATACATTTGCGTTCTAATTTTTTTCTTAAATTTTTCACGCGACCTCCTTTCCATTTTGAAAAATTAGTCACCTTAATAAACAGTATAATGTACTTTGCAGCACTTCATAACCCAAGCTCTTTCTCCATATACCGTCGATTCAGTCATACCCAAGGTTTCTCGTGTGCTGTAATTTCGACAGGAAGTTTTCTTTATAAAAATTAGTACTGCAAATGCTGCCAAGTGTAACTGATGTTTCCTTCTTGTAATTGTTTAGTACGTGTCCAGCCATCACACAAGAAATATTAAAATACATGTTTTTCTGTAACAAAATAATTTTACTTGTTACTCTATTACAACAAGCTCAAATACCTACGCTTTATTTCCCTTTTGGTAGTTAACATAAAAATTAATTTTGCATTTTACTTTTTTTTCTTCATTTATATGACAGGGGACATCTTTTCCATGTATGTAGGTTTTAAAATTCGGGAAAAAATTTTCCTAACCACCCTAATGTGTAATATTTTCAAAAAATATATAATAAACGTACCTTGAAAATTTTATTGATGAATCCCAAATAAGAATAAGAAGTTTTCTGAAAGGATGTTTGATTTGTAAGAAGGAAGTGGAATTTAGCCTCCAAATTATTATTTTGGTAACAAAAATCTAATTTTTCTTTTATGTGAAAGTTCTCTAAGTAACGAAAAGAAAGAAATAACTCAACCATTAAGAAGAATTCAAAATTCCTATGTTATTTTCTTCTTTTTCAGTAGTAAAATTTTTTCTATCAGTGAGTGATCTCTCACTATTTTTCTCTTAAAACATTAACTTGTATGGATTTTTTCTTATTTTTTTCCTCCGTCTGTATTCTAATTAGAAACACCAATCTTCATTTGATAACATACATTCTATAAATAAAGATTGAACAACTAAACATGTTTCTTTTACAGAAAAAATTAGATCAACTAAATAAACAAAATAGTGTTTCAACCGCATTACAAAATTTTTAAAAAAGCAACATTTTTGCTTAAAAAGATTTAAAACACCCATTGGAAGTCTAGTTCCAATTATTTAGCATTTTTTCAGTGTATGAAATAAAGCATTCTGTAAAACTCTATTAGAGAAACTGGGTATTTCAAATAAAAAAAAGGTGTTTAAAATATGTTAGAGATGGCCTTCGCAAACATGGATAATTATGGTTATTTATCTGTAAAACGCAGAGATTTATGTGAAGAAAGGAGAAAAAAATACAAAAAACAAGCTAACAGAACATACGCTTTGCATTTTTAACTCCGTCATCAATATAAGAGCACTTTAAGAAAATTCCCGTTTACAAATGCAGGATGATAAGAATCGAGCATCTCAGAATACAACACATAACGAAAAATCAGTATTTATTTTCCTCGAAAGGAGAGCGCCCGAATTCTTCGGATTTTTTTTAATTCCCTGTTGTATCTATTTTTTTATTTACTCCAAATACATGCGATTCTTTGAATGGAAAGAAGAAAAAAAAATAGGAATAATTCGTAGGGACTGCCTTTATCTGTTTCTGTTAGTTTATTTTCTTATGTCGCTTATGCAGCTTTGCTACTTTACAAAGCTCATAAATAATGAAGGAAAAAAATTCTTACGAACTAGACAGAATGCATAATTAATTCCAAATACACATCCATACCGTTTTTGCCTTTTGTACAGTACTGCTGTGTCATCCATCCTATTCTTTTACACTAGGCAAGAGTCTTTGAAAGTTCAAAATCTGGGGGGTGGAACAAATGAATAAAAAAGCAAATTTTTTGGTACAAGTGAAACAAAAATATATATAAATCACTACGAGGAAGTAAAAGTCGTCACTACCCATTAGTAAGTCGGAGGGAGGGTAAAAAAAGAAAGGAAAGGAGACAGTAATGCTTTGTGACAATGAAGTTTTTTTTTCTTTTTTTCATCTGCCGCAGAGTCTCTGTTGTTTTCGGAATACATTTTCTGTAATTATATGAGGGAGTGTCTAAGAGCTACGTACTGCAAAATATATTCCTCAGAAACAAGTGAATAAAGAATATACGTTTGATGCAAATGTCTTTTTTTATGATCTATCATGAATGTTTTTTTCGTATCAAAATAATATATCCCCCTTTTTTTAATTTGAAATTCTAAGAAATCCATAACATGATGAAGCGCAGTAAAAAAAACTATAGATTCTTAGAAATATGTGGGTATTATTTGAATAATGTTGCCTTTAAAATATTTCATTTTAATGTGTTTCAATTGTTTTTTAAAATGAAGTACAAGTAAAAATCTGCTTTTGTATTCAATATTCAAGAAAACTCCATTCGCTTTATTAAATAAATATATATGTATGTCGGAGATGGCGGCCATAACAAAGATAATTAATCTTCAGTTAACTATTTAGTTTAACTATGCATTACTATAAACAAAATATTTACACTTATATATTTACACATTGCTATTCGTTGATATGAGACCGTCGTTTATAATAATCTTTTTTCAGTTCTTAAGCGACACTTGGAATCTTCATCATTTTTTTTTGTATCATGGCGTCCTCTTACTTCGAGCGTCTAAAAACAGGCTGGCTCTCAACACTGTGAGCGTTATCATCAGTGGCGATTTAAGCTCATTTTGGGCCCTGGGCACAGAAGATCTACTGCCCCCCTTGGCACTAAAGGATCGAAATTTGTAGCCAGGAAATCTGGTTATGTCCAGCTTATCCGGGCCTGATGCCCGTGGGTGCCCATCCCAAGCGTCCAATGGATAAACCGGCACTGGTCATCATACATGCGCATCAGACATATTTAGAGCAGAACAGATATATCTTGTGGCTTGGCAACAGTAGACGGTACCCCATCTATGCCTGAGGGTTGCCTAAATGAAAAATGGATACATGTGATTGCGTCAGAATGAGTTTAGCTATAGCACAGCCACTAAACAAGGGCACGAAGGATGGTAGGAAATGTACACCGCATGCGATATGTAATCGTGAAACCTGTTAGTGCTAGATAAAATTAATCAAATGAAAAGTCGTATCATATAAGGACGTGTCCAAATCGGAACAACGTACGGTAGTATGGTTACTGATTGCAGGAGGGGAGTATAATACAAAAATCTATCAACGAATTGTGGCCGTCTATGGCGAGCACTGATTAGGTCGAATGTCTTGAAACAGTTGGTGTAAAAATTTTAGTGAAGGGCCGCAAACGATATCGGATTTCTTGACGAATCTATCCTTCATCTCCTGTGATACCAAGGCAACTTATAAAAGAATGCGTTAGAAAAAAGTTAGATCAAGAACCGTACGAACTGGATTTTTCTACCTGGGATTTTTAGGCCCTTAGGCCACTTAAGGCAGTATTACATTTCTATTTGGACGATGAAGTGAAGGAAGCTGTGAAGGATTTCTTCAAGAATCAACCACGTTATTTCTAGAGGTAAGACATAGACCTGCTATTAAAATGATGGAACCTGTGAATAAAAACTCTCTCTCTTTCTGAAGTATTAATTGCTCTTTTCTTAACCCGAACTTATATAGTGATGAATTGTTAAAGAGCCTAATGATTATACCAGATCTTTCAACCATAATTTTTTTTCATTCACGTTTTCGTTCCGTTTCAGCTAAAACTATATATATCCGTTCAGTTCCGGTTTTCGATTAGCCAAAAATAAGTTTTTAGTTCAGTTCCGAATGAATAATTTTATTTCTTGTATTTTCTTATTTGCTCTAAAAATATAATTCTACCATAAACAAAACTTATTATTCTATCAAAATTTAGAAGATTTAATTCTTTTCTTAATTGGTGCATTATGTGAATTGATAAAATTAACCAGCATGTACGATAAGAGCGGTGATCAGAGAATGACGAGCATTTGCATTGTCTATTATCAAAATCCCATTTGACAACTAGGTTCATGATTTGGTTCGTCTATATAAAAAGTCTCTATAAACATCCGTAGAGGATCACATGTTGAGATGCCAAAAATATAACTCAGACTGATATTTTTTTTCTTAAAAAATTAACTACTTCATGTTCATTCAACTTAATAAAATCTACCTTCTACAAATAGTTTCATGCGAAAGTGAAACCAAAGAGTATTAGTGAACATAAAAAACAGAGGAAATCGAGAGGCAATGTACATGTAATGAACATAATTACATGATTGACGTTAAATTAGAAATTATTGATGAGTTAGTTACATAACAAATGACTGAAGTTATTTCGAACCGAAATAAACCGATATTTTTTTTATGGTTTTCATTCCGACCAAAGTAACTGTTTTTCTGGTTTTCGGTTCAGTTCCGGTTTGAAGCGCTAGATTATACTGTATATTTGAAAAACAGTTGTCTTTAAGATTTTATCTTTTTACCTAGAAAACAATCAACTTCATTACTATTTGTGTTTTGATTAGTACAACACATATTTTTCTTAAATCTATATACATAACCAAAAACGTATCATATTATGTATATAAGTTAGTGAATATTAACGTAGCACTGTTCAGCTATACACGAGGGATTTTGAAAAATGGTCAAGTGATGGGAATAACACCTGAGCAGGCAACCCTTTTCCTAACTACCACACCACACCACACTAACGAGAGGAAAATTGACTTCTCGACAGCTTTAACGTGCATCACTCCCCTACACTGCGGGTCTTCATTGGTACTGGGCTTGAACTCATGGCACGCCAGCCATGATATGATACCTTGACTACTTAGTTACCACGACCACCTTCTCAAAATTTAGAGAATCTTTTGATGTTGTCGATTATTTCTTGAACTTCAGGACAGATTTTAATAAAATTTGGTAAGCATGTAGGGCGGATCTAATGTAGAAAAAAAATCCTTCATAGTTAAAGTTCACATGCATGATCGTACGTAACACTCATTAAAGTCGAAAGGTATGAAACGGTATTTGCAGAATACGCGGGTATGGTCGCTCCTTTTAGATAAACATGCCTCATACCGTGATTTTATACTAGATATAAGGGAATTTATAGTTCCTGTGGCAATCAAACACACTTGCTCACCAACTCTGTTTTCAGGTCTTGGATGGTTCTTGAAGGGGTTTGCAAGTTCCAATTACCTTCCCAGAATGTTCCAGGCATTCTCTATATGGAAAAGGTCTGGATATTTAAATGGCTAATCCATTCCGCGAATATTTATACTTTTTCGGGCACACCTGTTAAGTCAACACCTGTTAAATTTTACGAGTTTTACATATTTTGGCTCTATGTTGATAGAAGAAATAAACTTAATTCAACTAAAATTGTGACAAATAAGTAAATTTTTGATGTATAATTAATTCTTTTGTTGAATCATTATTTATTTACTATGAAAATCTTTAAATTATCATTTTTGCTTTTGGTAAGTATAAATAAACACTATTTTTTACAACGTGTTTTTGAACTGCTTTTGTAGTTTCAAATCTGCACTTGTGCGACCTTGAAATGTATTCAACACATCGAAAATGGCTGTACATGCCATGCCTTTTATCGTGGAATGGCTTGCTAAAAGGCCATGCACGATACAAACTTCGATCTTATTGCGGAGGAATTACGCAACACTGTCATCCTCATCATCAGTTATAATACTTTTGTTATTGAGTGTAGATGCTGCTACGCTTCAGCTCTATCTCTAACTTAAATTTTAAGAGATCCATTTTGAGTTTTTGGTGGAATTTTATTTAATATTACATCTTGCTTGTACTGAAACCAAGAATTTGCTTCAGCTATAACAGTGAAACGGAAGGGTTCAAGGAATTTTGATATAAAAGAACCAACTAAAATTGTCCTTATGTAACATATATCTCCATGTATTTTTTCCTCGCTCTGATCTGAACTTTATTACCCTTCCAGTATGCATCGTTCATATGCTTTGCCCGCAGCATTGTCATCATCCAAAAGATCACAAAGCTCAGAATCTGATCTATTCATCAATTGTAAAATTTCATGTGTGTGAGAGTTCGTTTTCTTTTAGCACCTAAAAAACTTTTTCGCTACAAGTTAGCACATCATTCCATTGGAATAATTTTATGCATCAGAAAAGTGTTTTAATAAAAAAAATAATTAAAAACATAAAAATACATATTCCGACAGGAAACCCCCAATTTATATTTTTTTTTGGGGGGGAAGAGGTGGAAAAATCAATATGAATGTACATATCTGTAGAGAGGATAACAATGCCATCCCCCTCAACAAATGTATGGAAAAGAAAATAAACTGCAAAAAAGAACGAGAGAAAGAAAAAAGGGACTCTCCATGGTGACCCCAAGAAAATTTCATATTAATTATATAACTATATATTTCCTTTTTATGTGGGCTTCCATCAAAATTATTGAAACAGAAAAGAAAACTTACATGGCAAGTACTTACCTTTTACAGCTGCAGTGACTCATATAACGCCCAACCCGCGCAATCGTGCTGGTAACAAAATCCTTAGTTTTACAAGCAACATCAATAGAGTATAATTATTATTTTTACTATTTTACAATTATTTAAACATTAAGACAAACATTTGTACCCAGCAATTAGAAATATATAAAAAAAATACCGTTTTAAGACAGATAAAAAGAAGACGTGCTTTCGTTGTATTTGTAAGCAAAGCTAGATTTGCTAGCTTAATGCAACAACATGAACTACAACAACCGTCTGTTCATAAAAAAACTGACGCCTTAAACTTTCTGCAAACCCACAGAGTCGTTCGATTCGGGCCTTTCTTACATATGACTATTCCAGAAGCAAAAACGTATAAGAATATCTTACCCCCCGCACGATCGTGCAGGTTGGGTCTTAAAGTTTTACTGAAACTCTAACAGTAGTTTTTTAGATGGTATTTGTGAAAACTCTCTGAATATAACTTATTCAATAATAAATTATATGCATTTAAATTTTAAAGATGGTGATATCTAGTCAGTCTCAAATAATTCTTCAAATTGTTACATATTAAGATATTCATTGGGTAGATATTTTCATAAATTTAATCTATTATCATATTAAAATACACAGAGGAGGCTGAATGTCATTAAAGCGATAGTAGAAATATATTTTTAGCTTTAAAGATGAGTTATTGGATAAGAATTTAAACTATTTCATATATACGACTAATTGAAACTCGTATATATTTTTCAGCATTTAATTTTTTTTTTAAATTATCAAATTGTTTCCTGTAGAACTGTAATGCTTAAGAGGAATTATTTAGTTTTGTTTTTACACACACACACACACACACACAGAGAGAGAGAGAGAGATTCCCTTCGTATTTTTTACTTATTTACATTAAAACTTCTGCATTCTTCTGTTGAAACAGTAACTACCTTTATAAGAGAAAAAATGTTAAATATTTTTGTCCAAATGCTCTAATAAATCATAAATAATATTTCTTTCAGAATTTGCATTTTCGTATTATCTTGGCATTGGATATAACAAATAAGAAGGATTAATTTTTATTTCTGCTTTGTGAAAATTGAGAAAAGTATGTTATGAAAAGTTATAAATTCATAACAAATCAAAACCTGGAATTTCGGTCTACTTAACAATTGTTAATCCTTTATAATTCCAAATGAGATTCGTTGAACAAGATGTAATTATTTATTTTGAGACATATTATTGATATTGTATTTCATTCTATGATGGTTGTGTTATAGATTAATTGAATATATTTACAGATTGATTCGAAGAAAATATTGTTTTAAAATATTTTTCAATTTATTCTACACTTAATAACATAATAAGTGATACAGCAAGAATTATACGAGTTGGGTTAGATTGTACAGATGATTAACTTACAGGTAATTAAATAGCTGGAGCTCGTGTGCATCCCGGTGGAGTATCCAGGTGGTATATTTAGGAGAGAACATTTTAATTAAAAATCATAACTTCTATGCACATGTGGTTCTGTCAATCTACACGAACTATGTCATTGCCTTGCACATGGGTTCTGGAAGAGTATGAGCAGATGTCACCATTTGGGAGAAGACTTGCAACTAGACTAAGCAGATTGGAAAAATCACAGAAACACTCGAGATCTGAGACGGATCTATATTACCATTTTAAAATGTAACTACAAAATGGTAAACTATGAGTGTATTGAGCATCAAAAAGGCAGCGATTGAAGGAGAGCAATGATAAAACGCGAAAACACATTTACATCCGCTAGGCACTCACAGTCACTGATTTGTCCTTATGAACAATCTAACATGTAACCAGGAATACAAAGATTACATTTAACATGATAGGCAACTCAATTAAAAGGGGGTAAAGTTACGAAAGTGATTGCACATACTACCCCTTTCATTGCAAACCACCAAGCCCATTTGCTTGGAGGCGGACTCATTTGATCTGAAATCTACCACAGTGTAGTGAAATAGTTTTCAGCATTGGCCCTCTTCCAATTAAACCCTTCTTACCCAAAGATTTATTTAAAAGTATTCGGGATAGAGGCAAATAATTCCCTGAATACGAGCAATTTAATAGCCGTATCCCATTTGTTGTCATTCAAGACATCCTTACAGCATGGCAACACTTCGATGGAACGAACAGGCGTAGAATTGTTTTCTGTCATGAGTTCCTCTTCAAGCTTAGCTCATATGACAACAGATGTGCCTGAAAATGTACAGGATTATGGCGAGAGGCTCACTTTATTATTCTCAACATGCATTTCATTTACAGTCGTACCCTTTAGGTTGTCATCCATGACATTCATACATCGATGAGATTCTATGTTCTGTAGCACTGTTCATCCTTTCTTGAACTTTGATTACAACAAAATATTATATAGCCGCATACTGCATTCATTTTACTGTTGGTATTTGTATTTCCCCAGTACTTATTTGGCCGGTGCGATCACCACATTTCTTCCCAACAGCACACGTTTGGGCTCTGATCGTTGCGAGACTGCGATTCTCCCTAGTTCTCGCTGATCTAACTGGCCATTTGAAAGAGGCATGGTAAGCAATATCGAAAGAGGACGAGAATATCCGCCAGTTCTGTGAGTCAATATCTAACAGGATAACAGCTTGTATCAGAGTCGGAAATAGACCAATGTATTATTGATTTATTTTATCACTGCCGAAGCTTATTTCCTGATTAAAATATTCAAAGTCTATGTTAGTGTTTGAGATTTGTATTTCATATATTTATTACATCACATCTATCCATTTTTGCCCTCTGCGTTTTGTCTGTGTCATTGCTTCAAAATAGTGCTTCATCAAAATTACTTTATATCCAATAAAAATACAAATTCTAATTTTTTTATGATATAAATCCATTTGATTTTAACCATTGTCAAAACATTATGCACTTAGAACTTATAAAATTTTTAGAGATGCATCGCAATTCTTAAATAGAGTCAGGACTTTTATTCCTAAAGAATAATTTTATCCTTTTATAAAATATTTATAAATTGTTTTGTTTACTAAAAATCTGTTCTAAGTGAGGTGTAGGGTAAGATGGAAAAACCAACGCAGGATTTTACAGCAAGTAATTATATTAGAAAACATTTAGATGAGTAAAATATTCATATATAGTAGGAAAAAAACAAGTATGCTTTTTTTAATTTAAAACTACATTTCATATAACAGCAATAAAAGTATTATTACTGACAATTTTACTAGCAATAAAAACCATTAGCGATTAGCAGCAGAAATTTAATCTCGGTACTTTTATTAACAGTCGGTCATTGAGTTTTAATTTAAAATACTATTTTTTCCCCATAAATTAATTTTATTTTAAGATCTCTTCTTTCCTAGACATTATTATTGCTCTTATATATATCTCGTGCATCTCTTCAATAAGTACTCCACCCCCTTTTTCTAATACATTCTCTTCAACATAAAGTCCCTGTGTGTAGTTGTCTTCATCACATCTCTTCATTTTGGCAGCAGATTCTTCCCTTCTGACCTCCCCCCGTGTACAAGACAGAGGCGGGGCCATTCCTGACTTCTAACCACCCATCGACGGCACGTTAATGAACAAGCAAGACTTCGTAGCTACCGATTCCGAAAGGATCCGAACTGCGCTTCATTGGACCCGACACGCCATTCAGCTATAAATTTATCTCCTATGCCAATGACCTATCTCTGTATAATTGCATTTTTAATATCCCTTTGCAATCAATCAAATGGCACAAAAAGTGAACTTATTGGATGTTGGTTAAGAAACACTTATGCTTTAGCATTTCACAGTGGAAAGAAAAAAAAAGAATTTTAATCACTTGAGTCGATTTTTGAAACAGTAATTTGTTGACTATTAACTATAAGCTATATCATTTAAAATACCTAGTTTTTTCCGAATTTAAGAAATACAAAATATAAGTTCAATCAACGTTTCACAAAATACTGATTATTTTGTATGCGCTTTTTGATAAATTCTAAATGCACTTTAAAGATTAAAATACACAGTTATTTTTTTGTTTCCAATTCATTTAGAAGACATTTTAAAAGCAACCGCTAACATATTATCTTAAAGGGTTATTTATTTTTCTTTTCAAGTGGTATTCTTTTAATAATAAGAGATTCATTGTTTTCCAATGCTGTTCTGCAAACCAACACAATAGCTGCTTCGTCCTAAGCTACTCGGGTAATTGAATTAACACTGCACGTTAAATGATATTGGTAGCAAATATCGAAATTATATATATATATATATATATATATATATATATATATATAGGTGTGTGAGTGTGTGTGCTTATGGCCAAACGATAGAAAGGAAAACTTCTGTTTTATACTGGGAAGATAATCTAATTGTTCTGATATACTACGTTTTCTGTACGATATTTTCGAAAGCTGGAGGTAAGCAGTTCTTTTTTTCATGCCCATTAATCGGAAGATTTGCTTACTGTAGAAATCAATGTTTAAAAATTATACATTCGTTACATTTTTCTATGAGTATATACCATTTAAATGAAAATTAGTATAATTATTAAAAATATTATATGTAAATTACTTATGTAGATTATGTTTTGTATAATATATATTTTTGTATGGTACTTATGTACTATCGTAACTAAGCCAAGTATCAAGATAATTTGCCAAGTTGACAACCCTGATTTCCCATGTGTCTTACGCGTTAAATTGTGAACCATGTGCTTCCTTTCATATCAAGTCGCCAATACTGTTGCGATAATACGTAAGTAATGTTTATATAAATTATATAATGCCGTATATTGTGTAAGGCTAGAAAAACTTATGCCCTGATAGCCGCTTGCTTTTCTTAAAATTCTCTAAGCAAACATAAGGAAAAGGAACGTATTTTTTCACAATTAATGCTTTTTTTTCTCGTAATCTCTTTGTTGTCATCACGAATATAAACCAAAATATTGGCAACTTTCTCGCCAATTAACTTCATTAAAATTTAGGATTTTACTTCTTTTGTCACATGTTTGTGCTTTAAATGGTCTTTCAACTGAATCAAAAAACATACCCCATTTTCCGTTTTATCTTATACTCGATATCCTACATAAGAATAAACTTTTTTTGTGTACATTTTTATCGCTTGAGCTCCTCTTTTCTCAATCACTTGATAGGGTCGAGTGGAAGTGGACTACATGGCAGTAATATTTAAATGAAGAAAATGAAACTTCAAGAGAAAAGTGAGCATGAAATTTTTACTTAAGAAAATACACGCACCTAAAAAGTTTTTAATTTAAAACAAAGCAAGCGCGATTCAAAAACCAGACATGATTGCAGACTTTAGACGACTAAATCCGATTGATTGAACGCACCCAAACCTGAGGCTTAATTTAGATTCCCTCTTCAACAAAACGGGCCTAAGTAAGTCATCACTTCACAAATAACCAATGGTTGCCCTTATGCTGATTCGTCCATTTTCTACATACCGTTTTGAAACCCACATACATTTAATGCGTAGTAACTTCTATTGTTCCATATGGTGAATCCTTAGTGAAATTAGAATTTAAACCAGTAACTCGATTTTAACATCATAGGCAAGATATTCAAGTTGTTACCCCTTGGCTCCTCAGCCAATCATGAAAACAGAAAATCCTAAAAGAAAGAAGAAAAGGAAGGGGAAAAACAGATAAGAAAATTATAGTATGCAAAGATACATTGTGCTACGTATCAGTATGATATGATATTTAAATAATATCAATTTGCTTAATGTTTGCTTTAAATTTTGAGAGATTTATTTCTGCTTAGTATATTCCAGCTTATCCTAAGGTCAAACTTGATAACCCCTGCATTCTTAGTTTAGTTCTTTTAAAATTCCGCTCATATATTTTGATTAAACTTGAACGAGACAGACCTTTTTTAACGACTACTTAAAAAAATCAAATTTTCAAAAAAAAATTATTATCTATTTTTGGTCATTTTAAAATTATTACACCTAAGTTCAACAAAATCTAATCAAAAACTGAAATATGTTATTAATTGTTTGTTTGCAGAACATATATATCTTCGCCCAAATTTAAGATATTTCTTCAGAAATAACGTCGTGTTACGTTTTTTTAAAGAGATATATTGGATTTTTAAAATTGAAAATAAAATCGAAATCTTTCATTTTTATAGAAGAAATTATTGCTAAAAATGAATGCTTAGAAATAATTTGTAAAATTCTGTTAATATATATTCGTAGATGGGTTTTGATAATGGTAGATGAAATTTTGCACAGTAGTTAAAATATAACAATAAAAAACATTGCACAAAGAGGCAACACGAGGACTTGTAGGTGGTGGACCTCGTAATTTTGAATCATGGTCAAGTGACCAAAATGATTCCTAAGCTGGCTTCTTCCTCCCTGGAAATTCGAATGCTTACCAACAGGAGGACTTTCAAACTACAAAAAGGCCCGCATGCATTAGGCATAGAATATTCGACATATTGTTACTAGAATAAGGATTCGAAAACAGAGTTCATTTGTGAAACATCACTAATTATAATTTCAGAGCCATAACCTACATCAGAATGAAAATTCTCTAGTTCTTGACGGGGAAAACCTATCAAGTAATATAAATACCACTTATTTGATGTTATCCAAACAATTTATTTCAAATGGAAAACAAAATGAAATAGGCAGTTTAATTGTATAATAGTAGTCTACAGCAACATCAAAATGATTTAGCCTTATAAATATACCAAGCAGAAAACTAAATTAAGAAGTATTGAATACTCTAAACTTGTGTAAAAAAATGACATCTCGAATTGTAAAAGGTTAAATATCTGAGTAATGTAACTGCATTTAAAAAATATATATTTGCTTCAGCCATAACAAAATTATCAGTAGATAAAACGAGTGAAGCATATTTTATTTTATCCTAGAATAAACTTTAAAAATTCTTGATTACTATAATATATTTTTAAAAGGTAAGCTCATTCTTTTTTAAAGAAAGAGTTAAATCATTAAATCTAAAGACATATACATTTGACTTTAAATATAAAATTAAAGAAGAAATCAAACGTGTTAACAAATGATTTAATTTAGTGATTTTATTGATTTTTAAAAACTATATATTTGTTAAATAGTAGTGATTTCCAAACTAGTCTATGGAAAATAGGTAGAACGGGAAAACATTTCGGTTTTAAAGATTTTAGGCATTCGTAACCCTAAAAAGGGTTTTAGGAAAAAATAACTACAAGGCAAATATTACTATACATGTTGATTACAGATGCAAACTAAATATTTGTCATTTATGAATCCATCAGAATAGAAATTTTTTATTATAACATGCCACGTCGATTTCCGATGTATGTTACATCGTTTTGAATAGAAAAACGATTTGTTTTGCTTCTTAAGTAACTTGAATATTCCATTATATTATTTATTTAGAGATACGAATAGGTGTAATACCGTAACTTTATTTCTCAATTATATATAACAGGGATGGCGGACCTTCATAGATCAACGTGCCTTTTTTTCTAAAGAAAATTTTAATGAGATATAGACGTGACATGTCAAATAATTTTGCCCTGCGCGATTCTTAATGAAATAATAAAACTAAATACTAACAGCTCAAAACTCTTTATTTATTACGAAATAATGCATTTTGCCCTGTATAGTAGTAATGTTTCAGCTATAAGTGTAATTTTAAAACTAAAGTAACATTAGTGACTAATGTTGTTGCAGATTTAGGTGATAAATAACATATTAGATTGTAAGAGGTTACTTTTAGTAGAATGCATGCTGAATTGGTTTTATCTGCCAATTGGTTTCTAAGCCACCCATCCGGTATAGTGGTTAATGACGCTGACTGTGGTGCCGTAGGGCCTGGATTCGAATCCTGGATAAGGCATGGATGTTTGTGTTGTAATCCTTCTTTCCTTTGTGTTGTATATTGTCGTGGTGAATGTAGTGTACAAATGAAAAAAAAAAAAAAAAAAAAAAAAAAAAAAAAAAAAAAAAAAAAAAAAAAAAAAAAAAAAAAAAAAAAAAAAAAAAAAAAAAAAAAAAAAAAAAAAAAAAAAAAAAAAAAAAAAAAAAAAAAAAAAAAAAAAAAAAAAAAAAAAAAAAAAAAAAAAATGAAGTTTTTTTTTTTTTTTTTTTTTTTTTTTTTTTTTTTTTTTTTTTTTTTTTTTTTTTTTTTTTTTTTTTTTTTTTTTTTTTGTTGCACAGGTTTACAAATGTTCTCAATGAAAAAATGGTTTCTAAGCGGGTCTTTAATGATATATCTATTCATCTCTGAAAATAATGACTCGCAGGCATAGGCAAATGAAAATATGTGGTCAAAAATGGGCCAGCTTCTTCAAACAGTTAAATGTGTCTGGAATTCGTTTTACAGACGATTTTCTACGTACAACTGTTCAAGAACATATAACACACACCACTTTGTCGCCTTTACTAATCATGCTATGTTTCTCGGTCCACCAAGTTTGAAGTTCTCTGTTACATTAATTATTTTGTACATTAATCTTTTTGCTGAACTAGTCATGTTGAATATCGGTTAGAAATCGTAAATATAACACAAATAAACTTTAAAATACAGTAGCGTTAAAGACATTTTTTTATGCTATGCGTAGACAAACTTCACATCATCACATCATTAGCAATTGCAGTCCACGACATAATTAAAGCAAAACACTAAATAATAAATGAGTGTGCTCCTCGCCAACCGCGAGCAATCACTTGTGTTTGATCCTAATACTTTATTGGTAACTTTGTTAATTTGAACTAAAATACTAACCGTTTTGATTGGTGGTGTGCCCAAAATATTGTGTCGCGTAGCATCAGTGACACGCGTGCCATTGATTCGCCATCTCTGAGGTAAAAGTAAATATATATATATGATAAATTATTATCCTTTTTGGAAGAAAATTCATCCACAAAATAAAAAAATAAAAAAATATTTTACTAATCTAGTTGATGACATGTTGCAGATTGTTTTTATCAAGAATAACCCAATTGATCGATGACTCATTAGAATTGCTCTAGGAAGCTACATAAAGAGTATTGGCAGAATGCCGAAGGACACCGAACTCACCTAAAAGGGTTAAGAACTTTAAATCGTTCCCTTGAAAAATGACCACCTCCGCACTCAACCTTTATTGAATTAAATCTTTTATTATTAATTTTTTTGCAGGAATCCAGAACAACAAATTTAAACGTGAAGTTTTAAATGCTAAGTAAATACTAGCAAACTTGTGATAAGACCTTAATTACATAGTTTCAAAATATACTGTATTAAAAATTATTGAAAGCTCAAAAAACAATAAAGGATAAGAGGTAAAAAATAATAGCCTTTAAATTTGTGTACAAAAAAACATGTGTGACAAGTACCTATAAAATAGACACACAGTTACTTCAGAATTTAAAAAGCAGAATAAAAGAAGGGGAAAAAGACAAAAAATTTAGAATTCAAAAATAGTTGCAAGTAAAAGACAATATGATATTCAAATATTTACAGGCTATTTTGTTTCACTAACTGGAGCAAAAATTTTATCAAGAAAGCCGTTATTATTTTTCAGAAATGAATTGTTTGGTGGGTTTTCACATACTGAATTTAAAAGATGCATGCTTCCTGGAACTAAGTAGCCAAAACAACTAACTTGTAAAACCATTTCATTAGCTTCAATTAGCAGTGTGTCTGTTTCCAAAAACTGGAAAAATAATTCTGTTTCTAAAAGAAGATCTAACTTTGCAGGCATATTAAATTCAGGATATGCGAAATTTATTTCCTTCGGAATTTTTAACATTGAAACATTTAAATGTTTAGATAACACAAAATGTGTAATTTCGGTAACTTCAAATAATTCCATATTACTATTGAAATCGTCAATATGATTTAACATGTGATTGGTTATTTCGGTTTTAATGTTCAGTGATAGGGATAAGAATTTTTTTTAAGTCATAAAGCATTTGCACTCTGTGTAGTCGTAATTTTTGACTATGCTTCACTGTCCGAAATACCTCATATTTATTACTTCTTCCTTTACGAGTTGCATAGATAAACAACTACAGTATAAGTACGAGCTTACTTCCACCTGCGAACAATGTAGAATGCAGAAGGAGGAGTGGACGGGATACCCTCAGTGTCCAGCAGTGTTCTCGGACAATTCACTGATGTCCCTCGTGGCGATTTTATTGCGGGCTCTGACTACCGGACCCTCAATGGAAAGTTTACACAGCAAATAATGGTGACTCATCTTACGACATATCGGGGAACGATATTTTTAATGACACTGGGAAACAATATGGGAAGCATTTGGGCATTTAAGACATACTTTGTGCTTTTTTCTGGAATTAAATCTTTCTAAAATCTTTCTTTTTAATTTTGGATATCCATATTTGGGATGGATATATATTTACAAACTAAACAAACTTGATTAGATTTTATAAATAAAGATTGTGAGTGATTAATGTTGTTAATTTCCTTTGATGCCTTAGCACAGGAAATTGATTTATAAATATCTGTTACCCATAATCTTTTTTTCAATTAGTATAAACAATTTGTTTTCATTCACAAATTTAGTAAAAAGGAAGAGTCACACTGAGAAGAAGAATTTTGTTAGTTTTATATGATTTTATTCTGGTAAGCAATATCACTAAGAGAATCACAGTGATAACAAATTCACATCTTCCTTTAATTAAACATAAGAGTAGTTAATTTGTACATTTAAAGTTTCTAGTTATAACCCAAGAGAAAAAAAAATATTGAGCCCACATTTATTCATTTCATGACAACGAAACGTGCTTTAATGTACAAATTTTCAAGTTCTTTAAGTTGTCAAGCTTCATAAGTTGAGAAATCATTATGAATATTGAACGTGAAAGAGAATGATTTTTTTTGTAAACAACTTGTTGTAAAGGAAACAATAACGCAACAAACTTTATAACGCCTTCGATATTTTATCTTAATCGAAAGTTAAATGCATGCACCTTTAGAATCTTTATGTTCCTTTATGGCATTTTGAAAAAAAACCGTTAGGTATCACAGCTATAATCACTATATACTTTTAAAATAATCTCAAAGACACACATAAAGCTATGAACGAATTTGATTTAAAATTTTATTATCCAATTCTCATTACTGTTCATGATAACTATTCATGTATTTTTTTAAATTTATTTTGCTTTATATTACTATGATTAAAATACCTACAATGACTGACAGTTCTTTTTTTAAATTAGCAGCAGCGGAAACATATCTTTCAAAAACTTGCCACATGCAGAAAATACAATGTTTCTACTTCAATGAATTCTTTTCCAATTGCACTGTAATTAATTTCTGGCTGTGTCAGTTTCCGTATGGTATATACAATGGTCCATTTTCATCCATCTTTATCCATGTCAGGAAAATCTTCTGTAAAAGCCATTCATTACCATCATTAGGAAAAAAATACAGGACAGGAAAAGGCAAGAAAAAAATTATACTAGCTTTTTAAAATGAGTTTAATGTATTTCAGCTTCAAGGTTTTCTTGTTAACTGAAGTCATTGATGAATTTCTTCAAAGTTATCTTTTTTATGTATTTGAAAATGATAATAGTTTTCAGAAAATCATTCATTGTATTTTTTTTTTCATCAGTTAGAAATTTTGGGAAGAAATAATCTATAAAAATTTTAAAAAAGATAAGTAAAATTCTTACACATAAAGACTCAAATTGTAAAACCAAAGGGCTCATTAGCAAAAAAAATCTATTTTTTAAAAAAAAATGTGTAAACAATAAAAAATACCAAAATTTCAACAAGCAAAAACTTATAACTTTTCTGTCAAGCTAGCTATGCCGTGCTTTAGGTAAATAATTGTATTGTGTTTTTGTGCATTATCAGATAAGATCCGAAAATATGCAAATTTCATTCTTTAAATAAAAAAAAGATGTTAATATCATCTCACTTTTAGATGTAGGGCTTGTAAGTTATCCAAAACATTTACTAGATGATAAACATGACTGCTCTTTTGTTACAGCACACAAATTAACCTTAAAACATTAACTCTAAATAACGAGTAAATTCAGAAAAGGAATACTGAAATTTTGCTTCAAAGTGCTCACTTTAACGATTAATCTTTTGAATTTAGTTTTTTCAACCAAATTTAAGAAATAAAAGTATTGCTACCGATTTGTGTCATCAGTTAATTTCCTTTTTAAATGCTTGATAAAACACAAATTTTGCACTCTCGTATTCGAAATCTATTTAGGACCAAATAACACCGGAAACATAAATACCTGACGTTTGGATTAATTATAAGATTTAAGTAACTAAATTCATTGCCTTAAACATAAAATATAGATTTTACAACCACAACACGATGTTTTACAACTCAGATTGATAAAGAGAAGATAGTTCAAAGGCATGTTATTGGTAAATAAGTCACTAAATATTAATTATAATTTCGATAGTAAGTTGATTGTGTAATTTCAATATTAAATGTTTTTTGAAATTGCTTGTTATTTGATCAATTTATAATATTGAAAAAATATGTCAAAAAAATTACTATATATCAAATGATTTGTTTTCATACAATATAAGTAATTTGTCAGAAATATGTTTACTATTTTTTTTATTAACTAATAACTTGTATTTTATAAAATTTACTATGAACATTCTCTTTAGACAAAAAAAAATAATAATTGTTTTGCATTCATATGGGAGTAACTGTACTTAGAAGTAAATGTTTTAAAATAATTTATAAATTTTGAATCAGCTAATAAATCATCTTTTTTTGGAAACATTAAAATAACCTAAGCATTTATTTGCATTTTTCTTTTATAACTATTATTTTATACGTTACAAAAAGTCAGGAGTAAAATGTATGTCTCTTCTAAAAGTATTTTCAGAAAAAATTGTATCTTCACAATGCAACATTTTACTTTATTTATTTAAAGATTTTAATTTCTCTTGTGAAATATAATTGTGATGCAGAAAGGTTTGTTTTAAAACAAAAGTTAACTAAATTAAAGTTATTTAGTAGTATATTTCCTTTCTTGCTGCTTGCCCAGTTGTGTTCCTGTATACTTATGCTCTGTAAATAAATCATTATCAAATTCACGTTTTACCTCCGTTTATGTAAATAATATGATATTGGCTAAAAGTCAGATAAATGTATACTATAAGAATATATAATATTTGCGATTTCAAAAATAAAGCATTATTATTGAAGGTTTAGACGTTTGATGCAACAGATTAAAAAGAGAGTGCAGATGATTTCAATAATATAAGTATAAATTTAGTGGTAGAATTGGAGTTTTTTAAAGTTGGATTGATTCCTTTTACTAGAAAACCGAACTTTATTTTGTATTGCATTCAATTATAAAACCTATCTTGTGGGGTTGTTGAGCTTCATTTGTTATGTATCTTATTATCATTCCAAAAGATGCTCTTTCGAGTTCTCCACTTTAAGATACTGAATGAAAATAGAAAGATTTAAAATGTAACTTAACCTTATCTTCTCCTGAGGTCTAATTACATCTTTTAAGTTCAGTCAATAGGCTAAAAATCTTCGGATAATCTATTTCAATTTTTTTTGATATTTCTGAAGTCTCCAATTCATGATCTTTCTAATGATATAACATATATGCGATTTTTTTTTAATTAGAAGTCTGTCAAAATGACTTTTAAAAAATCATCAGTTGATATGCCACGCCCATTTTTGACAGATATTTGCCTTTTGAATAACCTGAAACAATCGCAAAGCCTTTTTATTTAATCATACACAGTAACCCTTAGATCACACGATAATTGCAAATTTAACTGTTAAATTTTAGAGCGGAATTTTTGTAGTTAAATGGTTGGAGTAATTTAAAGTTTAATTATAAATTAATGGATACTAAAACATAACATATGTCGAGTACCATAACAAGGATTAGTAAGTAGTACAGAATACTTACTTTGACAAAGTTAGATTTTTTTATAAAAATTGTATTCTAAAAATTGTATTTTTAAAATTGCTTGTAGTAGCTATGTACATTTACTGCATGCATGGATATATACTTGCGTATACTGAAGTGAAATTTTTGTAATTTTCTTAAAGCATTTAGCTAGAAAACACAGGTCGTGAGAAAAAATTTCCTTCATTACTAAATTTCTAATTATGCTATATAAAGCTTTTTGAAGTGAAACTTTTATGCTCACGGAGTGAATGGAAAATTTGCCCAGTTTTGCGTAACAGGGAGAAAACGAATGGAAGTAGTGATTTCTCCCGCCATCTCCCCCAAATCGTCGCAATGGTGAGGAAATAGCGAGCGGGAGGAAAAGAGAGCGGGGGAACACACTGTGACTTGCGTCATATCCGTGAAAAAGTTGGATGATTGACCGCCTTTCCAATTGGTCGACTCCCCCCCCCTTTCTCACCAGACCAGGGGACATTTGTCAACGGTTATATGTGTTGCAATGTTTGCGTTACGGTGTAGACAAAATAGCTCTTGCAGCAAAAGCGTGCCTTTTTAAAATATTTCCTTAGATTGTTGGCCACATGGTGATGTTTTCGGCAGCTAATTTGTTTTTGAAGTGAAACTTCTTTGCTTACGGAGTGAATGGGAAATTTACCCAGTTTTGCGTAACAGTGAAAAAGGGAACGGAAGTAGTGAATCCCCCCATCCCCCCGAAACGTCACCATGGTGATGAGATAGTGAGCGGGAGGTAAAGAGAGCGGGGGAGGGAGTCACCACGTGACTTACGTCATATCCGTGAAAAAGTTGGACAATTTCTAAGGTGGTATGGAGTGGGGTATCTTGTATTTGGACTGAAGGTGCTTAGGTATTGGAGATATTAAGTGAGTATGCTACTCGTAACGAACTCGTGTGGTGTATTTTCGTAGTTTTTATGTAATAAACGTGCTGTTTTCAACCAATAAACGCACCCAAAATATTACCATTATATGGCTCTTCCCATTACGGGAGTATCTGGGGCATTGTATGTATGTCACTAATGTTCGCGCCAGAATCACTACGGATAGCGTCTTGTAAACAAACGCAGTGACTTCTGTGAGTGATGCATTGTTTATATTAATTTTTATTTCCATTGAATTAAAATTAATTCTGATCAGAATGCCTAGAACAAATGTAAAAAAGGAAAAGAGTTTCGTGAAAGGAAAAAAAAAAAACTAGCAGCAAGTCTAGGCGAAAGTCTTTTTATCACCAGGTAGCTCTGTCGCAGCTTTTATCATCTTTATCCATAAAGTTTTAGTGCTGTACACATCAGAGACTGCTGCAATCATTGAATCCGATGATGATTAAAAGCCGATTACCTTAACTGGAGATTTTAATGTTAATTTTCCTTCAGAAGAAGCAAAGCCACTCATTGAATTCTTGAAACGGACACTGAATTTGACAATGAATACTGATTCTAGAGAAAGAAAAACAATATACGCTTTCACTTCTATCGCGTGGGTTTCCACGGACTTTTTTTAAAAAAAAAGAAGCTGAACAATTTATTTTTAAAAATTCACTTAAGTATAAAGATAAAGGTTTAATTAATACACAGACGAAATCTTGAGTCTTTATGTTTAATAGTTTCCTAGAAAAAGTTACGAAATACATATTTTTATTGTCGTTGCCAGAAGCTTCTTACATACTAATAAATAAATTTCAGATTTAAAAAAAACAGTCTTCTTGTGGCTGTTTTAGAAATGACTTGTCTACAATATAGAAAAACTTGAATGCTGATACTTTAGGAAGTTGTTAGTATGTTAACATTCAAATCCATAATGAAAACTTTCGTAATGTCGTACAATCAAATATCCAAATCATTACTTTTACATATTGATATATTAAAACAAGGCATTCATGATGTTTTATGGTCAACTTTGATGCAGGCAATGCATCAAAACTGAAAATTCTTTCAAGATTGATACAGAATTTGAAGAAAATCATGTAAATTCTACAAAATATCTCGTTAGGCAGAAACTGAAAAATGCTATGTATGTATTTTCTGGGCAATTTAAGACATTTTTGCTTCATATTTTAGTTAAAATACTATGTTTAACAAATAGAGACAAATATATATTGTAATTCATCATTTTTGTGATGAAGTGACTTTTTACATTAAAAATGCAATTTTCTCAAAACGATATTTTTAAAACTGAGTGTACCATTTTCTCAGAATCTACTGTACGAATGCACATGCATTTTTTTTACTGAACTTAACTGATGTGTAACTATATATATATACTGGACAGAGCTTTTTGAAATTTTCCCAAAATATATTGCGGCGATCAGTTATCGTAAAAAAAAATGACAATTTTCAAATAATTCATACTTAGACTTTTACGCTGCATTTTTTTGAAAAAACTAAACAATATATTTGAAAAATCTCACTTCAATATAAATAAATAAGTGTAATTAATATACTGACAAAATTTGAAGTTTTTGTATTTAACAGTATCTGAGAAAAAGAGTTACATAAAAAAGCTCAATTTAACATTGTCGGTATAGGGGGTACCTTTTACCCTTAACTATTCTATCATGCTTTTTCAAAGGCTATAAGTTGTGTTATTAGTTACAGCTTACTAATTTTTATCAAAGGAAATGTTAGTATTATGTTACGTTTCATACTTCTCTCAATTCTTTTAATTTTTTTTTTAACCAATCGCTGAAGCTATAAGTGTGACTTATGCAACAAGATGTTTCGGTTTACATGAAAAATAAAAAGAATTGAAATGAAAGATGAGGATGACTAGTGTTTGATAGAGAGTTAACTACGTATTGATTAAAGTGATTCTAGAATTAGTTTAACTAGTAGTTTGTTAGCTGAAGGAAATTATTGAAAAATTCATTAATTCGTTCGACGAATGAGATATCAAGATTGAACGTCTTTAGATCTTCAAGTAGTCAAAATCTGTTTAAGAGATATAGGTCTGTGATTTTATAGATTAGATTTAAAGCGTAGTTTATTGTATCTTATTCTGTTTCATTAGCTTGTGTTATTTAATTTGACTCATCCATTATTTGTTTTTTTTGTAATTTGATTAATATTTGTTATTTCTATTAGATTAATAATATAGTATTTTTATTTACTATTATTATTATGAATCAAATACTCAAATTAGATAATTGTAAGATTAATAATCAAGGTAGTAAACTACGACAATATTTGTATAAACAAGAGCAAAATTAATAAGATATTGGTCTTATTAAATCTGTTTCTTTTGTTTTAAAATAACGCTTCAATCATTTCAAATTAATTACAAATTACAACGACATAGGTAAGTTTCGATATGTATGTATCGATATTCTTAAAATTTTTGTGTTTTTTCAGGTTTTGTAAAATTAATTTTAAATTCCCTTAACTTTTTAAAAAACTTTTCAATAAAATAAATTATAAATGAAATCAGTAACTTCCATTCGATGTTATGCTTAACTATTTTATTTTTGATTTTATTAGAACAACAGAGTTTTTTCCATACGTATATAATTCAGATAACATTAACCCTCTCGCTGTGAATCCCACGATTTCCATGGGCAAAGTAGATGTAGCAAAATTTGTGCATCCCGCGATCTCCGCGGGTATACATTTTTTCCTACTATTTAGCTGTGCAACCCGTGATGTGTTCTGTTTATGTTTTCATTTATGTTTTTTTGTTCATAGAGAGAGCTTTATAATCTAATTCTATATTTAAAATAAAATCTCTCTTACGATTTTTTTGTATATTTTAACTCTAATGTGTAGATTTCATATGGAGATTTGAAATATGTAATGAAAAAAACGTAATTTTTGAACCTACTTTGATAAAATAACTACGCATGGAGGAGGTTAAAGAAATGATACCATAAGCCAGAAAACACGTTCTGTGTAAAATAAAATATATATACAATTACAGGCAAATAGTCCTTGACTTGATGTTGTGAACGATATTAAATTTTGTAATTTTAATTCGATTGAATCATTGAAAAATGTTTTTTATTAATGTTACATAAATCAATGGCATAACAAAACAATTTGACTACTAATTATACTTAACTAAAAGTAAAATTATGTTACCATTTATTTATTTTTAATTTTAAAAAATATCTTTCTCTTTTCTAATTAACTCCTTCAAACCTCTTATCCGATGAAAAATATTTAAGAACTTTCCAGTATTTTTTAAAAAATTAACATGTTTCACAAACAAATTAAATGCAAAAAATATCCTTTCTTATCACATATACCATTATTAATTAAATAAATTGTAGATATTTTAAATAAGGACGATTTTTTAAGTTACAAACTTTGAAGAAGCTATAAAAATTATTAATAAACACAACTCTAAAATAAAAAAATAGAGAGAAAAAATCATTATACATTTACTAATACAGTTTTATTTACTTCCAGGAATTCATTATGATTTCCTTTTTTTAAATCAATTTATTAAGTTTTTCATTAACATAAATGCTAAATTTTTCTGAATATTTAGCAAATACATTGTGCCTATAATTATGCATTCATAACTCATTAAAACATATAATTAATTAAAATTACCTCATCCACAAACAATTTATTTCTGATTTTGCTCTAAATTTAGTTCCACAAAGATATGAATGTTAGTTTTTTTGGAAAAATATTATTCATTTTATCTTTTTGGGCTACTGGCTTAACGGATTGTTTTTCAAAGGTCTTAACACCCTGACTTCTTAACACGCTTATAGACGGCTTTAAAGTGTAGATGTGAAGCGCACGTGCGAAGAAGCCTTAAAAACCAGTTACAGAATTAATTCAGTGATATTTGGCTCAACTGTTGGCGATGCTTCTATGACGAGGGAAGTTGTGTTTTCCCATATTTTATTTTCTGCCGTGCTTTTGTACTTTTAATAAATTACTGTTTCACATTATGTCATTTAGTCAGTATTTGCACATACTTATACTTATTTATTTATTTTTTAAATTCCATTCAGAAAATAAAGTTTTTTTCTATGGTTTATACAATAATTTCTAGGTACGTAATGTTAGTTGTGTGCAACTCTTCTAGTTTATGTAAGCTTTTTAACCATTACTACGAATCAATGAAAAACCAAATATCTTGATGACTATATTTTGACTTTTCAGATTATCAATGTTAGGTATTAGAGATTGTTAAGTAATGTTTTTTCATGTATCCTCATAAGAAAATCTCGGGTTGCCAGATTGCAGTTGTTTTTTTGGGGGGGAGGGTGGAATACACACCTGTAGTAATAAATCTTTCATAAATTGTAGGTTTTCAAGGTATACTTCGATTGAAAATTCGATAACCAGACTCCAACTTACACTTGCTCTTGTGATGAACAGATATTGAAATGAGATTGTTTCAAAACATTGATGTAGCTTCATTTAGTTTATACTCTATATTTAAGGAAGGGGGGGGATATTGTATTTATGGAAAGTGAAAATCTCCAAGAGATTATCATTTCTAATTTATTTTTAATTTTTAAAGGGTAAAGATATACTTCAGACATCCTATGCTATATGTCGTAGACAACTATTTGTCGTATGTTTTGAGACGACATCTGTTAGAGTGCGTTCTTTTAAAAACACCAGACCAAGCCATCGATGCTCATTAAAGAACGGGGACTCTTACTTTTCATTGGATAATCCTGTGGTTAGTAAGAAAAGACTTTACACACAACTACTGCAGTTACGGGAGGTCATATCCTGTGAGACTTGGGTTTTTTCGAACTTCATAACTAAAAATGATCTGCATAAACACTGTTCTGCAAATAAAGTCATTTTCTTTTTAGCCCCATATTGTATATACTCTAACTTTCTTTTAAACATTTTGCTTTATTTTTATTTTTTTCATTTTATTTTGTTTGAATACTATGATTTCTGGGTACGAAATTATGCATCAGCAGTATGAATTTCAGCAATTTTAATTGAGCGTTTTCGAATTATGGCATAATTAGAAAAATTGCTTAAGTTTCGGAGCCCAGCGTGTCTGTTTTAGACAAGTGTGTCTGGGATGATGGCTCAAACTAAATGCGAAAACAGTTTTTGCCAAAACAAACAAAAATTTTAATGTAATATGCAATCCCCAAGTAATTAGATAGAGCCTTATGTACGTCAATCCGGATCCTGAAAAAAATTGAATCATGTTTAAGGCGAAATGAATCCTTTCGAATGATTTTTGAAACAAAATTGAAGATGCAAATCGAAAGAATTCCTTCCAATAATGAAATATATCAACATAATCAAAAAAATTCTTAGCAAAGAAGTTTCTTCTATTTCGCTTGTTTAAGCCTCTTCAATCCTGAAATTCATATATGTAGACCTTCCTTCCTGCATTATAAAATCTAAATCACTTTGTTTGCTTAAGATTTTGGCTGACTTTTTAGAAAGCTGAATAATTATACTTATAAAAGTTATCAACAGAAAAGAGCATTAAATTGGATTTATTTTTTAAGTGGTAGTTTTCTCAGATTTTGTAAAAAAGTTAGTAGTCTTTATAACTTCTTAAGATAATTAGATACTTTACAGAAGTAAAACTTATGGAAATATAGTTCATTAAATATTTTAGTTAGCTATTTAGTTAGTAGTTATTTTTAGGAATGCACATTGATTTGCATGAAAGTTCATTAATGCTAATCTCAGTTTCAAATGGAATAAAAGGCTTGCGCGTATATTTAGTCATTTTATCAATACTGCTGTATCCAGCTGCTGGATTCAGTATGTGAGATTTAGTAAAATAAATGATATTGTACAATGCATACTTAGTATGTTCCAAAATTTCGGAGACAAGATGTGGAATACCTTACCCTGAATAGTTCGTAACACTGAAGCAGATCCACCTAATGTAGTCCCCTTGGGCGACGATAAACTTCTGCCAGCGTTCGTATAACTTCTGGAAGCATAGCTGGGAGCCATTTTTCGCAACCTCCTCTAAGGCCTCTTGCGATGCTGCTTTCACTTGATCTGATGACACAAAAGTCCCTGTGAAAATTGTTTCATTGTAGGGAACAGGTAAAAGCCACACCGGGCTAAGTCTGGTGAATAGGGTAATGTGGAAGCACGTCAGTGCGAGCTTTGGCAGGGAACTATTTTACCAATTTGGGTTAATGAGCTGGAACGTTGTCATGCAAAAGATTTCAATCTTCATTCGGCTAGAATTGACGCCATTTATAACAAATGGATTCCCTCAAACAACGTCTTCGAGAAGTGTGTACCCTCAGCGATTTGTGAAGGTGTTTGGTAACAATCTTTTCGAACACATTCAGACACCAATGCAACATTTCCCAAGTTTCGTAAAGTCGATGGTCGGATAACGCGTTCTTAATCTTCAATGGATTCTCGGTCCTTTTTAAAACGCAGATTCCATTCGTAAACCATGAATCTCACCTCGATAGATTAACCATACACCTTACTTAACAAATCCAAAGTCTTCACTGGTATTTTACCTAAGCGTTGATTGAATTTAATGTTCAGTGCTGTTAAAAAAACCCATCTTTCTTACATCGTGGAGCAAAACTCACTTGCTTCGGAAGATAACAGTTGCGCGTCAGGTTCGTTCCATGACATGAACTAAACCAACCTGGCGAAATAGGGAATGGTCTGGAGAATCTATTTAAAGTGGTTTAACTTCAGGTACTTTTTTTCTTCCGCAGCAATGGCCGGAGTCCTTGAATTTTTGGATCGTACTACGTATTACTATTGAAATATCACATAACAGTTACTTTTAGTCTTTTAAAAAAAGAAGGAAACAAAACCATAAAAAGAAAGGAAAATATTTGAGCACAATGAAATTTGATGGAAACGTATCAGTGAATCATTGAGCTACTGTAAAACCATTCTACGAAGAAAGTTCACCAATTGGACATTTGCCAAGTTTTATGGATGAACAAAATGTATCCAATTGCCTATCGCCAGGATTAACACAAGGACTACAGTAATATTTATAAAATGCATTATACATTTGTATAGTAAGTAATTATTATTTATACAATATTATTCGACGTAAAAAAAGGTTAAAAATATGCAAATTGTCTGCATAAATAATACATTTTTATAAATTATATTTTGCAAATTATTCTTTATAATATTTTTAATAATTATCAGTGGTTTTAACATGATTCGTTTTTTTTTTTATTTTAAGGCATTTTCAACATTTTTTTGAGTGTTTAAATCATTTTAATCTTTTCTTAAGGGGACGCGTTACGATTTAAACAAAAATCTTTGATTTTATGGTTTTTACAATTTTTTTCCTTGTTACCTATGTATATGCAATACGTAAGACAGAATATTTGCTCAAAATATCACAAAAAGCAATCCATTAAATTTTTTTAAAAAAAAATTAAAACTTTTGAGGTAATTTTAAAACGTTACTCCTCGTTCAATAATTGACGTACACACAGGAAATTTGATTTACATATTTGTTAAACCATGTACAACAAAAGTTGGTATGGGTTTGGGGATAACATGATTCAAATTCCTAAAAAAAAATTTTTATGAAATTATTATGAAAATATCCTTAAAAAACATGTAAACTCTAAGTTCAAATATTTTTAAAAACATATATATTGCTTTGATTCAAAAATGCATACCAACTTTTGTTATATATATTAATAGCAATCTGTAAAAAAAATTCAAAACATTTCATGCAACAGAAAAAAAGCCTTAGCATTTTAAATGAAAGAAAACAATTTTTTTTTTGTTCTGAGATAAATCAATTTAAAGATTTTATTTACTGTAAAAAGATATATATAAGTGCAATAAATTACTAAAAAATTACTGTATATACTACATGCACATGATAAAAGTTTTATAAAGTTATTATATGAAAATTATAATTTTTTCTGTTTAAAATTTAAAATTTTCAGTACCTTACATTTTTAAAAAATTGCGATAAATAACATACGAACCCATTTTACGATGATTTTAAAATAATTCTAGTTTATATCTTCATATTTTTTTTTTACCATTTATGTTTAAAATAACCCAGAACTATATGTAATCCCTTTTTTTTTTTTTTTTTGAATATTTTCTTTTCGCATATTGGCTAGTTTTACTTTTCAATTAGCTATGCTAAAAGCAAGATTATTTTGGCGATTTCTTTCTTTTTTACGTCTGTAATCACGTGTGGCAGCAATTTTTACTGCTTCTTCACCAAGATTCAAATTAACTGCCTTTTGTATTTCTTTTAAGGCTTTCAAAGTACCAAAGTTATATTCTGATACTGCCTCAGAAACAGCTATGTTTACACGTCGTGATTTCGCTGTAGTTTCTTTAGAGCACTTACTCCAAATCACGCTATGCAGACTCTCGTTGCTGTTCTGAGTCAGACATCTGGCACATCCTTTCAAAAGACTATAAGAAGCTAACCTTTGATATATTGGAATAATTTTTGTCAAGTAACCTGGATTTATTGATGTTCCAATATTAAATTTATGTGGTGCAGGTTTTTTACCTTTAGCTAAGGCTCTTCGATAAAAACACCACGAATCTTTGCCAGGAGGACATTTCATGTGCATTGGATTTTTATCTGTCGAGATACTGTGATAAATAGATATATAGCATATATAGATTTTTCCATGCCCTGAATATCTCCTTTATTTTCCAGAATAGCTTTCTGATAATAATGCGTTAGTTTTTTTTTTGTCGTTGTTTCTTTTAGGCTGCCATAAGATTTTCCTCCTAAAGTGATACCTTTAGCTCTCCAATCTTTCACATGATTGCGTAAGCTGGTGCCTAACCTTTTACTAACGTGATTAATACACTCTTCTTTCAAAATTTCAACGTCTGGTGCATATATTTTAGGCTATTTAAGAATTTATGAGTTTTAGCATCACCATCAGATAACAATGTTGTGTAACGGAAACCACATGCTCCTGATCGAGACCAAATTTTAGCTGCATCTTTCATTTCCATTTCTCCTGATGTCCCAACGTGGTTAATCTGGCAGGAATTTTTGTGGTCAGAATACCAAACATCGTATTCAGCTGTAGTTTCGCTTAATTCATTTTTCACACTTATACATGTTGGACAGTACTTGCTCATAATGTCATAGTCAATAACATATCCTGTTAAAGTGTCGACTACACAGCCAACACCGATTTGGGATGTGTGTCTTCGGGTCAACCATGTCCCATGAAAAGAAACAGCAATATCAGTAACTGTATTTGACCCATTTTGATTCAATTTGCTGTATGCATTTTGAACGCTGTTATGTACATAGTTCAACACAGTTTGGGAAGCAAGAGAGTACACTGAGTTAATGTAGCATTTAATTTCATTAAAAGTTTTACTCGAAATCAAAGGCATATTGAGAAACATGCAAAATTTTTCAACCGATGCATGGCCCCCACTGATTGCAAGAAATGCTTGAACAGCACGAACATTCACATTGTAGATGTATTTGATTTTTTTCAAGTCTTGGAGATGTAAAGCATTTCATTTTTTGCTCAGAACATGTTTTGCATACCACTTTCAATTGATGCGAAAACCCATATTTATATCCAAATTCAAGTTTTAAAGTTGACTGGTTGCAGATACCACAAAGAATATACTTGAAAATATCACACAGGGCATTTTTGTCTACAATTATATAACTTGGTCCATCATAGGTATCAGCAACATTTTCTTGTTCTAGTACACTTTTCTCTTGCATAGAAATTCTTTCATTTTTTAAATTTCTATCACCACTTGAGTGTTAAGTAACATTTGAATTGTGTTCTGAAATGTCCATATTGCTTTCAGTTTTTGTTTCAGTGCACCATCGCTTTTGAATACTCAATTTACTTGATTTGTTATTCCTCTTCGTGCGAGGCATGTTTAACTATTAAAATGCTGTATTAGAATACGTTTAAATATATAAAAAAAACTGTTAAACTGATAACGATAAAATAATTATTCTTGAAAAAGACTTTTTTTGGTAAACCGAAACTAAATATTTCAAAAATATGAAATAAAAATTAGCAGAATAAAGAACGCAGTATCACTCAGCAAATGTAAACAAACAATTTAAATCGATTACAATTTCTTCACTTTATTTTAAAACTGCTTAACTGTGTTAGAATTAATTAAATTGGCTAGAAAATAAAAAGTGCGTCTGCTAGAGCAAAATGATGTCAGAATGTAAATTCTGACGAGCATATTAGTTATCATAACTTTGGATTTTTTAATTTAGAATTCTGAAATTTTGTGAGATAATAGAAAAATGTATAAGGAATAATTTAGGCAAAAAATTTTTTTTTTTGATTTTTTGACCGATTTTCGTTAATTGAATCGTACCGTGTCCCCTTAAGAAGTTGAAATATTTATAAAATATCGCTTTCTTTTATAAACGTTATAACTTAAAATTAGAAACTAGAAAAAAAATATTTTAGTTCAATTGTTAGTATTTTAAAAGTGTATAAGTTAAAATTATGTTTTATATACTTAATACTTTAGATATAAAATTTCAAAAATTTTGTGCAAAATAAGGAATTGAATACAATTTTTACATCGATTATAAATTATAAGAATATTATTAAAGAAAAAAAGAAAACAATACCGAATTACAAAAAAATTAATAATATTTTGAGCTTTTTGAAAATTTGTAAAACAATTTTGGAAATCTGTAGAAACTAAAAATGCGGTAATTCAGTGTTCTAATGCTAATTAGAAAACTATTTTGAAAATTAGGAAATTAAGAAAACGATAGTAGTTAACTAAATTTATAAGTGTGATGCTTGTATTTAAGCCTTTATTCAATAGAAGAATTATGTTACCGAACTGATTATTTTGCTTTAATATATTTATGTATTCTAACCTTGGAGTGAGCGTAGAGTTCCTAAGCAATTAAATACCTTAATAAAGTGTTGTCGAAAGTTAATATTCAAGGTCAAATAAGTAGTCAAAAAGGAAATCATAGTAAAGATTTATGCTCAAAAGAAAAATGTTTCCTTTATTAACAAAAGGATTAAAATGATGGCCAAAATAAACTCCATCATTTTGAATGCATGGCATCAATGACGAGATAAAATCTCATACACATTGAAAAATTCCTCGCATTTCATGGCAGTCAACATCAACACGATAATTCTGGCAATGATATCCTCGGATAATTGAAATAGCATATCAAATGTAGAACTTTTTAGCTGTTATCAGGGAAACAAATTCCAGGTAGGGTGGATCCACAATGACATCAATCTGTTGTGAAGGTAATTTCCAAGTGATTACATAGTTTTCTGAACAAGATGACGAATTGCCGTGATGAAACCAGGTAACAATTTGCTGATTTGCTGGCACGGCTCGTAGCAACTACCTCTTCTGGAAAATGAGGTGCTTCTGTCCATCTAGATGTCTTGGAGTATACCTTTCACCAACACATTCACGGATAATCTTTTTCGATACATCTTGATCACTCGACATAATTATTTGGTGTATACCTCATATTAGTACTGTGCGTATAATTAATTCCACCACATATGGACTTTGCGTCGTCTGGAAACAAAACATGATGTTTTAAATGGGGGCTATAGTACGTTATAGTATTAGAACGAGCAATCATTTTTCATAGAACACATGCTGTATAGATCCATGGCTTCTATCTTGGCGATGAGCTATTATTCCCGTACTTCGTTTTGACTACTCACCTATTTAATTCAGAACTGCATTCTTCATATTCATCGTTCTTGTGGTTCATGCTTGAACTCAGTCATACCTTTGAATCGCGAATAATACATCTTATGTTTACGAATTATCTGTGTAAACACTGAAACTTTCTTCGATCAAGTAATTTTCTGTTTGCAAACTGCTTCTGCTCTGAAAGCGATTTGTAAAGGTAACACTTTCGTTTTTTTGTCATAATGCTATTGATAGCCCCTTAAATAAAACCCAAATTCAGCATTTTCAGCATATTCGAACATTGCTCTATCTTTGACATTGAAAAGAAGTCGAAGGACATGTTCTATTCTTTTCAAAGCCGAGGCTACAATAATAAAATAAATAGCTTTCATAGATTTTGCACACACAAACTAACATCATAGATGATGGGGAAAAATTTTTGTAACTGATATTTTATGACGCTATAAATATAAGGAGCACATGTGTAGACTTCTAGTTACAATTAAGAGAGAAAAAATTAAATGATTCATAATTAACTTTATCATCTTATTGACCTGTTTGAACCTTTATTTTAAAGTTTTTGTCAATGACTTATCATTTACTTTTACGTATGAAGAAGATCAATTGAATTCTGTTGAACGGGCCCACAAATATTAAACTTTAAATAAACTCATTATAAACTATTTTTAAAAACACATGAAGTAATATGCTTCAAATGTCGCAGAATTGTTTTCGTCTGAAACTACATCAAAGCGGCTATGCCAGACATGTTATTAACATGATTCTTGTGTGTCAACTATTGCATATGGCATGATATTTGTAAAACTACTCATAAGTATCAATTATTAAAAATATTTTTAAGAGCTTATTTCGTCGAACAAATTTTACACAAATACTGAGTCATTCCACATTTAATATTTCATATTACATTCTTGAAGCAATTTTTGTTGTAAATTATTAGTGCAATATTTTAAGAGGACATGATATATATAATTCACACAGAAATTTTTAGTTTAATGATTTTGAAAATTTTTTTGGTTGCCTTCTATGTGTATATATTATGTAAAACAGAATTTTTGATAGAAATTTCATAAAAAGCTAACCAATTAATTGTTTATGAAAAAAACTTAAAATATTTGTAGTGATTTTTAAATGCTACTCCTCCTATCCTGTACACACATGAAATTTGATTTACAAGTACGTCAAACTATGCATAACAAAAGATGGTATGTGTTTTGTGATAACATGATTGGTATTTGTACAATACATCTTTTTATGAATGCTTATTGAAAATACCTAAAAAAATGCATGCATTCTAAATTAAATTATTTTCTTAAAAAATTACGTATTGATTTGATTTGGAAATGCATGCAAACTTTGGTTCCATGTACTATTAGCATAAGTTAGAAAAATATTTAAACACTGGTACTATAGAAAAAAAGCCTTAATATTTTAAATCAAGGCAAACTAGTTATTTTATCTTTCTGAGATAAACTTGCTTACAGTTTTGATTTGACATAGAGATGTGAATAAAAACGGACGTAAAAGTCATTAGAATTTTGAATTTTTAAACATAAAGTTTCAAATTTTGTTACGTTATTGTTAAGTTTATAAAAGTTAATTTAGGATAAGAAAATAAGATTTGATTTTTTGAACGATTTATGTCATTTCAATCGTACTGTGTGTGTGTATGTTCCCTTAAACGATAAAAAGACAAACTTGCTTTTTAATGTTGAAAAAATGTTTTCAACAATTTTATGTATAATGTATGTATATTTTATTATCAAGTTTATTTCTAGTAATTGTTTGGATGTAAAGAATTTGAAGATATTGATTTCTTCGATAAGAAGAATGATTTTTATAATATTTGAGTCTTACGAATTTTAATTTCTTTTTTTGTAACTTTTATATTTTTTCATGGCCAAAACTCTTTTTTTCCCTCTATTTTTTTCTTTGTAACATTTATTAGACATTAAACCACATTAGATATTAAAATCCCTGTTACTGAATACGATAGATACATCATCTATCAATTAACGGTTTGAACATTTTTATTACTTGTGAACCTCCTTGTAACTGTCCTTTTTTTATAAAACTCGCACAATTTATAGAAAAATGTGTCTGTGAGTATATCATAATGCAAAACAAACAATTCATGCTGAAATTCATGGTATAAATGCATTTTTATTGTATTTAGAAGCAAACAAAGTAAGTTGCTTTTAAAATGGTTTTTTTGTGGTCTTATCAACGCGGTTTGTTTATCAGATAAATTTGTTCACACACATCTGTCACATCTCTTTTCCAACTGCATTAACACACATGCTTGTTACATAGATGAAAAAGAATAAAAATATTTTCTTAACTTAAGCTCATATATACATTTAAATTTTAAAATAATTTGTCCACTGCATTTATATAAAGAAGAATAATTTGAAGCTCATTCATAATCAAGATATACATCAAATCCAAATATTTTAATAAAATTATTTGGATTCATACGAATCAGTACTCGTCTAATATTGGCCTTCTGTTACCGGCTGTCACAAATATGTCAGCTGCGTTGCCACATTTTTACTGGAAAAATATCACAAATACCAGTTTTCACTTGTGCTTTTATCTACCGACTAACAAACCAGCATGATTACACAGGTTGGGGCCCTTCACACTAATTTTTTTATATATAATTTTACTCATTATATATGCATTCATTATTTGGTTTATTATACAGTTTATGATAAGTAACAAGCACTAATAAAAATAGCCCACCATATATGTATATATGCTCGCCATACAAGGTGATCAAATGAAAAGGTACGAAACGACACGGTGGTGCACAAATATATAGACTTTGTTTAAAATATACCTGGAGGCCTGGCACAACGATCCACTGATGAACAAGCCGCAAGTTCCTTGTTCCCAGAATTCCACTAATGTGTGACAGAGACCCAGTCCTTCTGGTGTCGCCCGAGTACGTCGTCCGAGTTGAAGCGCTTTCCTTTCAGGTGTTTTCTTCAGTGGACCAAACACATGAAATCGCAGGGTGACATGTCCGGACTGTAAGACGGATGGTCCGATCTCTCCCATTGGAACTTGTCCAGTTCGGTGACGTGACTCTGGAGACGATGTGGACGCGCGTTATCATGGAGCAGAACCACACCCTTCTTGATGGACCTGCGTAGGCGTGGTGTCTCACAGTACATATCGGAGTTAATGCTTTCTGCGCTCGGTAATTCCTGTGCTCACTCATTTGGACGCCGCTTTTTATAAAACCTTCTCTCTCCTGCGCATGCAGGCACCGCATGATCCGATCTCAGTCGCAGTCTTCAATGGCATCCCAGGTATCTCGCTACATTCTCCCTTGGCGGAATATACGAAATGTTGCTGATGTTTTCATTTTATGTCGTTTCGTGCCTTTTCATTTGGTCACGCAGCCTTATATATATATATATATATATAAATTTACATGGACTTTAATGTTTGTTACTTTATTTTATACGTTTATTTCAACATATTTATCCATTTATATTTTGTGTTTTATTTTTATTAATTTTTATCCTTTGCAGATTAGACACTACTCAATGTATTGCAGAACCTTGAGCAGGGTGAATCTTTGGCCGAGAAAAATGACGTAGTTCCATACTGCCGTTCTCGAAAAGTTAAGATTTTTCCAGGAAGAAGGCAATGTTTCAATGACTACATTTCGAATCCCTTATAAACACTTCACACGTTTTATTAATTATAATCTACATCAGTAAAAGTGTTATAAAAATGGTTTGATTTGGACTCCGTATAACTGACATGCGTTAATTTTATCATCTCAGAGTAACACATTTCTTTATGAAACATACAGTGCATGAAATATTACTGCTTGAAATTTATACATCATGGACTTAGCTTTCAGTGATAGTTAGCTAACAAATACGTAAATTTAAATGTACGTAAATTCACTCAATGCAGAAAAAAAATAAATAGTAAAGTAGTACGTCGTTAAAGGTTGCAGTCGTGCCAGTAAATAGCAGCATGAAGCAATTTATAACGTCAATAGGTCACCTATAATGATAAATTACGCTTTTGACTTGGGGAGGTTGATATGCACCTGTGGGGACTCAACGTGATCAAGCCATGATGATTTGTTTACCCCTAGTCACACATTCACATAGCAAAGTGTATTGGCGCGGGCATTTAAACACGATGCAAATCGCTATTGTTCTCCTGAGTTGCCAGACAACTCAGTACATTAGAAGCCTACATCCTTAAAAGGGCAGGCATTCCTTTTGGCGAAGATTATGCCATATTCCGATACAACGGTTAATGTCGTGTTTCATCATTACCATTTCCAGAGTTTGCCATATAGTCATAAACGCTATATCATAATCAGCATTATCTCCACATTTGTGACTCGCAGAAAACTTTGAGTTGCTATATGCCGTTCTATTACAACTTCATTGTTTCTACAGATTATCCAAGATCTACGTGCCAAAGTTCAATCTGAACGCGATGGATTGAGTGAAGAACAGCTATGAGTCTGTGCCACGATGTGGCAGAATGCATTAAATTGTTGGTGTTAAACATCTTTTCGGAGTTAAGTGTACATTGCTAAGCAAAATTCAATATATTCATTTCATACATGTATCTGGACCATCATACATTTAATACTTATTTAACTTTTTCAGTCATACATTATGCCATAAAAAATAAAACCCAAAAGCTTTAAAGTCGTAATATAATAAATCTTAACATCTAATTGAATTGAAAATAACCACAAAGTTTCAGAAAAATTAGTTTCAGTTTTGTAAACATATAAAGCCATCTTTTCATCCTGTAACTAAATCTTGAAAAATCATTGAACAGTATTTTTTCCCCTCTGTAGATGGAAGGCATCAATAAAGTCGGTCTTTCATCTTTTTTCCCCCTCTAACAACGGCCAGTTATTTTTAAACTCAGACGAATTCCGGAAGCCATAATAAGAGAATCGTGATAAATATCCTCAAGGTTTTACATTGATTTCTGACTTGGAGCAATGATAAAATGCAATATCTCTTTACAGTTACAATTATACTGCCAGATATACGAGTTTCTTCATCGATTACCGTTACTTTCTCGACTACTAATACATCCTGACGTTCCTTGTATCCTATAATCTCTTACATACATTTATATGCACATTCAAGAGCTATAATAGCACTGATTTCATGCGAAAATCGTTCTAAGTCCTCGCAAATATTCAATCAGATCTCGTACAGAACACCGCGTGAAAAAATTAAACATGAATATCAATATCCGAATGAAGATAGGTCGGAAGACAAGTCAACAAGTACCGCCATTTTTGTTCCTTGCATACTTTTGATATGAAATAATGCAGCATTGTAACTTTTCATTTTTTTCTTTAGCAGTAGTACTTATTGAATGACACTACACTTTATGAAATACATATTTTACCATTTTGTTACTAGTGTTTAAAACTACTTTCTCTATTTTTACAAGATCTTCAAAGTGATGGGAGGAAAAACAACTGAAACTTTATTGCTTTTTCAGGCATTAATTACTTATTTTGCTCCGAGGTTATGAAACAGTTCAGAAAATTATATAGGAGGCCATTCAATGCATGAACGTTATTACTCAGGTGGTATGTCTTGACGTAATAACATAGAGTATTATAGTAATATTAAATAGCTTTTTGTTTGAAGCGCATGATTTGCATTTACTGTAGAAGTGTACTCTAGAAGTAAAATATTACATACACGTCTCCATAGTCATTTCAATAAATTAAGCTATAAATAAGTAATAATCTAAGCAATTTATTTTCCTACTAATAATAACACCCCTTTCAAAGAAAATAAACAAATTCAGTATTACAAAAGTTACTATACTATAGCATAGTTTATTTAAAAAAATAGCTTCAGAAAGTGGGATAACGTATATTAAATCACCAATAAATGGTAGAAAAATAAACGTATTTCAATATGTTATTGAATTAGAGATTTACATTAATAGTTTCAAATATCCGCATATTTTTTGGCTTAATAATTACCAATTAATTTGCAAATTGATTTAATACATTCATTATAAAAATCAGGAAAAATAATCTGCTATATAAATAAACTGAATATTTTATATAATAATTTAAATTACTATGAGCATATTTGATTACCTGAAACGTAACAAAATTTATTCGATTCAAATTTTAATTTTGAAGATGCTTTCTTTTTCGTTGATTAACATATTATTATACTTAAATTACTACTACAAATTTTTGATAAATTAAGTTTATTAAGTTGGTAAATTGTAATAAATTTAATTCACTTATTGGACTTGTTCTACAAGAGAGAGAGAGATAGAGATTTGCATTAACAGTATAGGAAATTATTGCAAACAGTTTGGGTGGCTTAAAAAATGACTTGTAAAAGTGCAGCACAAATATCTATTCTGACTTTTATGAACATAGTTATATAGAAAATGCATTATATTATTTATATATTTATACTGATAAACTTATCTTTTTCGACCAAAATAAGAATTTCAAACTGAACATAATTTTTTACACAAGTCCCCTGAATTTGATTCAAACAAAAAACAAAATTTAATAGCGCACTTTTTCTTAATATTAAACTACACTCAAAATATTATTTATACTGGCAATTAATCAATTATATATAATTTCTATCGCCAATATTTAAGATAAAGGATACGATTAAAACTTCAATACAAAAGTACAAATTTACAAAAATTACTGCATTGTAAAATTATCATATGATTTCCAGTCAATTCTTTTGTAACTCGTCAGAATGCACAGACAATGCAATATTGCATCATCTTCTTTTTAAAATGTAAACGTGGCAGATTTTAAAAGATACAGTTGTGGTAATTTACCATTAGGTGGGTAAAATTAAAATTAATTATCACATTGGAGGGCTCAAGACTAATAAAAATAAAATGCTTTAAGAGAAACGTGTGGCACACACGGTGTAATATAGTTCGTTAATACTAATGTTTAGAATGTTAAGAGCTATAGTGGGGTCTAAGAAATAAAGTTGTCATGAGCTACACAAAAAACTACTTTGCTTACAGGGCCACCTGGTGGATAAGTTTGGAGTTAGCGTTCTTATTTCAAAAAGGAGAACGAGATAATGAAGACAGTCAGTTATAATGCTGTTCAACATCGTCGATTTATTGAAAAAAAAAGCATCTTGCGAACAAAAATGATGCAAATATAAAGCACGAAGCACACTATGTTTCAACGCGTTTAACAAAACTGCACTTTCCGGAAATAACGCTTATCTATCTGTCCATTCAAAATAGTATCTTTCTGCAACAATACACATCTGGGCACGTGTCTGCATTTCCTGCTATATGTCAGCATTTCACTTATTTTACTGGCACTTAACATCCGTAATAAGGGTTCAGGGTGTGCCTGCAGTCGGTGATGGAAGGCTGAATGTCACTTTTGAAATTCATGAAAAATGTGGAATGGGTTTGAGTCAGGTGAAGGTCGTACCCGGCCGTTCAGTGCACCCTCGTACCCGATGACTTGTTATTAAATGTGTCTCCAAAGTACTATCCGACACGTAATATTTTCTGGGGCGGGGACACCATCGTGTGGGAACCACACATTCCGGAGAACACTCAACGGTAAATTCTTTAGTATCAGGATTCTGATAAAGTGTTCTGGTAATATACCTGGCCAACTAGTCTATCTTTGAATATACCACGAGAGATTTATCGAACAGTGAACTTGATTTAAATTCTACACATCTAGGATTATTCAGCGACCATATATGAATGTTTTGCTTATTGTGCACATTACATGCAATGCATGTGTCATCCGTCCATATGATAAAAGCAAAAAACGTTGGGAGGACCTTAATGCGGTTTATAATGAATCTGCACCAATCATATCGTCTCTGATCATCTCTTGGCATTAGTGCCTTCACAGACATCGGGCGGTATGGTGAGCCCCTAGTTCCTTCAAGATAATCCAAATGTGTAGCTTTTTGAGAAGTCACATTGAGCATTTATCTCACGAAGCCTCTTATGAACTTGCTCACAAGTGTGACATTTTCCGCTTTATGCATCTTTATGCTCGTGTTCCAATTTTGAGAATTACGAAGCAAATAAATATTCATTTTACGCTTTCTATTTTTAACATTACTTTACAAAAGTGTTTTATTGTACTAAATCAATGGTAATGAAAAACTTTCCAATTGATATTGTTCCTCGTATCTCGTACTGTTTTCGCGATAAGAATGCTAACTTCCAGTTTATCGGTCAGGGATTGTTGTAGGCAGGGAATTTGTGTTTGTGTGTGTGTGTGTAGCACATTACAGTTTATCTACACCTAGACCCCAATTTTATGATTATAGCTCTTGCTGTTCAACAGTCATTGAGGGGAACTAGGACTTTAGTGGACACTCTGTATACACCTGGTAAAAATATACAAATGATATCCAAAATTTATTTAACTGATTTAACTTTTAATTATTTGCAATTAATTAATTACCTGAGGTCAATTCAAGTTTATATTAAACTTTGAAGAACAATAATATACGTTTTGACTACTGATTTTGGTTTTGCTTCTTTTTTTATTAGCTGTATTCTATGACCTTACCATTATGTTTCACCGATAGATATATATATACAATGGTGGCAAAAATTATGAACACTTTTTAATGTTATGTTTTTTAAGTTTGTTTGCTTGTAGAAAGTGTTACATCACACAAAATGCCAAGTCTTTTATACCATTTTAAAGACAATTTGATACTAAATTTTGCACAAAAAACAAAATTCAAATATTTGCAACTCAAAAATAGTTATGCTGCAATAACTATCAATATACATTAGATACTGATGATAGCAGCGAGTTATCAATGCTTAGAGGGTAGACTTTATTTTTTATTACAGCTTCACATCTATGTTTCATTGAGCTAAAAATAGTTTTAAGCTCTTCCTTTGTTGTTTCATGATGTCAGGAAACAATTATATCCTCAAGTAGTTAATTTTTATGTCATTCAAACAAGAGTTTTCAAACGGTGCCTCAAGTTTTCGGTAGAATTTTGTTCAGGATTGTTTCCTGGCCAGCACAACAACTCAGTGATCTTAGAACGATACCAGTCTTTCAATTACTTTACTTTGTGGCAAGGAGCAGGATCTTGCTGAAAATTAAATGAATCATTGTTGGTAAACTGATCCCTGATGGAAGGTAAAAGTTTGGATTCTAGAGTGCTGCCAATGCATTTTCTGATATTCAGTGCCCCATCGATGATATGAAAGTGACCGACATCATCAGCTCATAGGCACGGCCAAATAACGAAACTATGTGGGTACTTCACAATTGGTTGGATGCAGCCAAGATGTAGCATTCTCGTATTATACGTCGCACATATTTTTGGTCATAACTATTTAATAACGATATCTTACTTTCATCTCTCCATATAACTTGTTACCACAAAACATTTGCCCAATTAATGCCTTCCTTTGTTCACTGTAGGCTTTTATAGCGATGCTTTAAAATGAGATAAGGCTTTCGATGGAATTCTACCTCTAAATCTAACATCTGCTAATCTTATCCTGGATGTTTTTGAACCGACAGAAACACCGGCATTATTCAGATAACTCTGATGACTGCTGATGGCATCTTTTATCTTGAAAACATAATACTGTATTCTTCAGTCATAATAGATGTGGTGCACCTTTTTCGGCCTTTTCTTGCTTTGTTTTTTATTAAATTTGTGTCCTGACATCTTTAACAAAACTCTCAATTTCCTGGTGTAGTCACTGAACTACACAACTGTCTTGCAATTTAACATATGAAAGACCACTTTCTCGCCTAACATCTCTTTCCAGGTTATCAATCTACTCTTTTATCTGATGTCATTGCTTTTTGACAAAATTTCATTGTTGCCTTGGCAATGAAACAGTTCTGACCTAACTCCTATCGAAAACTTGAGGCACCGTTTGAAAACTCTTGCCTGAATGAGGTACCCATGAGATAAAAAAGAAGTAATTGAGGAAATAATTGTTTCCTGACATCCTATAATAGCAAAAGAAGAGCTAAAAACTATTTGTAGCTCAACACGAAACGTATATGTGAAGCTGTAATAAAAAATAAAATATACCCCACTAAGCACTGATAACTCACTGCGATCATCAGTGTCTAATGTATATCAATAGTTTTTGCAACATAACATTTTTGCGTTAGAAATATTTGAATTTTTTTTGTTGTTGAATTTAGTTTTAAATTGTCTTTAAAATTATATAAAAGATTTGCCATTTTGTTTAATGTAACACTTTCGAAAAGCAAACAAACTCAAAAAACATAACTTTAAAAAGGGTCTGCAATTTTGTTCACAACTGTATATATATATATAGCTTAATACATAGATTGATAGATACATGCATGCATGCATACATACATAATACATATACATACATATTACATATATTCTGAAAAGAGAGAGAAGAAAAAGTTTTCCTTGAAGCATGCAATATAAGTAATCTCTCAGCCAAATAACTATTCAGTAATAATATATAGTCAACGACCATTTTTCTCTCTTTAGCTATTACTAATTTTCTTTTGGTTACTTAAAATTTTATTTTCATTCGAAGCACTTTAGAAATTGCCTAGCTACTTTTTAGTATTTTTATATTCCAAATAGCATTTTTTGTCATATACAACAAGGCTAACTATTATTACCCAAAAAGTAACTTAACTTATTTAAGCGGACTTAGTTTAAACATGACTCCATTGTTTTGTTTCCTCCTTGAAAAGCCCTCTGCATTACTTTTTTGTGTCTAAAAGATTTTTATTTTTAGCAATTATTTTAAATGAGCTTTTACTTTTTTTAATCAATTTTTTTAGGAATAATTTATGCGTCGTTCTTTTTCTCCTTAGTGTATACTAAAATCGTACTTTTTTAAAAAAAATATTTTACGCATAGGGATTAATCATTGTTTTTGAATTTTCAGTATACAACTTTCTTTCTATTTTCATGCAATCAATATCATAAAAGTTTCATATAAAAAATTTAACCATATCATGAGCGTGAAAAAAAGTTTATGTTCAGTATTTTAAGTATTTTAATTTTCCTTATGCACGCGGAATATCGCATATATAAACTATACTGTTCGAGTTAATGGTGACAAATGGAAAACAAATTATTTTTTTCTAATACCATAACTTTTAGTCCTTTCATACCTTGAATAAACTGAAAAATCTCTGTCTTGGTATGAAGTATGTCCTCATTTAACAGAAATGACTCTTCAGCACGTATTGACATTGACTCATCTAGTATAGTGCACATGTTCTTTACTTAATCATCGTAGAGCCACACTTGCATAACACTTTTTATCATTTATTTTGTTGTCCTGCATTTATTTTAACTAAACGATTTTTAAGAATATGCCATAAGTTCTCAATAGAATTTATAGTTCTATGAACTACCAGATCAATAAATTTATTTTATTTAATTTTCCCGCATAAATGTCTGGAACAAATTCGAATTTTGACAATGGGCAAAATCATGTTGAAATGTTCCGTGGAATGTTTCTATGAATGGAACAAACGTACTGCGTAATATTTCTACGTATCTGATCGAATTCAACATGCTTTTAAGAGGAAATAAGCTTCCAGTGCTATTTGTTTTGAAAACCCCCAAAAAATTCTTTTTAGAAGGATGTTTTATGTGATGCGCAAATAAATGTTTTTCATCACTGGAAATACTCTTCTTCTAGTCGTTAATAGTCCATGATCAGTATTTTTCTGACCCATGTCAAACGGGTTTTTCATCATTTTCTGAGTTAGAAATTGTTTTCCTCGGTCTTGTTGCCTTACGGGCAACTTCCAGAAACCTTTCCCTTACAGTTGAGGTACTCACTTCGACATCATAATCAAATAAATACCTTTGATCGTCAATGCTTGTCTTTCTTAGATTTATTTTGATATTTCTTATTAGAATTTTATCATTTTTTGGAATAGTTTCCCGTTTGCACTCAAATTTTCCTTTTTTTTTTTGGCGACAATGATTTGTAAATGTTCTTAAAATTCTTGAAACACTTTATTTGTTCACAACTACTGCCGTAACTATATATCTCACAGTCATAGAAGTGTTTTCATTAAGAGGGATTATTTTAGAACGCTTCTTCGTAGTAATATCCCTCTTTGAACAATCAAAAGTAAAATGTGTTACAAGGAACGCAAAATTATAATCACCAGTTGCCACCCTGAAATGCTCACAACTGAGCTACTGATGAACTAAAACCAGTCAAACGAATAAAATATAATCGGGGTCAATATTTACGCTACTTTATGTGGATACAATCATTTTGATGCCGTTCGAAACATTAGTGGTAATCGCATGCCAACGCAGACAAGAAAAATATGTTTGTACCAATTAATTCGAACGGTACAGTACTTTAGAAACATATATGACGTGTTTATCTCATGTATACATTTTGAATAATTTAATTGATGTATTATTGTTAAAAATTAAAATACTTTTATCTCGTTTGATACAGTTGTATAGCATGTTTATGTATTTCTTCATTACAGGAGTAGGTCATGTAGGAAATTTTTCGTAGAATAATTCTTAGCGATGAGAGATACTTATTAATTATATAAATGTTGGGATGCATATATGAATATCACACGCAAAATTTTTATATTTACTTGAATTTTCAATGATTAGTCAGCTATGACGTTATAAGCCAATAATATATTTAATGTTTAAGACTATTTTATCATTACATGTTATTAGCTAAAATACGTAACATGGTTGGAGCCTCACGCAGATTGAGGATGGGTAATCTTTCCAAAATATCAGTTAGAAATCGTCATTTCGCTTATTTTGTTTCAAAGTAAATTATACAAAATTTTACCAAGCTCGAATCTAGTTATGGATTCCTTAAGGAAGAAAGATTTTTTTTCACCCAAAGCCTTAAAGCCAACTTATGATGGACTCTTATACTTTGCCAAATGAATATAATTGCACTTAAAAGATAACACCTACCACACAGACATAACTCATGTGTCTTAAAGATACTTATAATGAATACAAGACAGATCGGAAGTTAGAATCCGTAAAAATGGAAGGGCATATTTGAATCACTGGGATCAATGGAATCGTAGAAATGAATCTTCTACTATAGAGAATTTTTTCTAACGCTTGTGCTAGTATGGCTGCATTTCTGACGGCTCCAAAGCATTTAAAATTATGGCCGAAATTAATTTTAATATGCATTATTGAATCAACGAATGAAAGTTATAGAACATAAGATTGAACGGAGATACTTATCGGGAAGTATTTCCTGGATAAATGTTTTAACAGTTTTTACGCACTTTTTTTTTTCATTTTGCTCTGAAGTGATTCATATAACCCGAAAATATTTTAGTTATTTGGGCTTCGGAGTAACTGGAGCGCATAGCAGAGTTTACACGAAATGAAATTAGACCGGTGATTGAATCAGCAGGAAATTTTGAACCACAATTGACAGCAATTACTGCACTGTATTTCTCTTCCGTTGAAATTAAATGTTTACATTCATTTTGCGTCTACTTTGCGTAAAAATATGATGTTAAAACTACCCTTTTAAAATTTCTGGAACCCTTCCCCCTGTTCTAAAATAATATTTCTGCAAGAATAGAGGAGAGTACTTTCCAAAGGAAGGGAAAATTCAAAACAAAATAATCAAAATAAAGAGACTTGTCAAGAAATCAGCACCTATAAAGAACTAAAAATTATCATTAAAAATATCAGAACATTAAAGGAGTTATCTATGCGGATTGCTAGAACACTGAGGTAATGTGTAAAATAGGAGCTCGTAACAGATGCGTGTCGTGAGAGCATATGCATGTTCTGAGATTGGACCATGTAAGATTGGTTTTCAAAATATTTTGTGTACAGCAAGTTTTCAATTTTTTTATAAAATATAAGATCAAGTGCAAAAAGTTAATCCAAATTGGAACAAAACTGCAAATTTGCATGAATTACACACACATGAGAAACATATCAAAATTCAGAAGCTTAACTATGCATGTTATTTTACATATGTATATATATATATGAAATAGACGTGGCCGTTGAAAGGTATTCTTTATATGATTACTTGTAATACGGCGATGTTGTTGGAATGGATTCTTGTGATTGATGGGCAGTACGGTGATTGAATAAACTTGTTTATTATCCATCTTGAACACATAAAACATTACAGGGACGTCACAATAGAAGCACACACACACACAATGCAGCCGGCTACATGTTGAAACACAAAGCAGAAGCGAAGGAGAACGGTCTCCAGGAGTCTCGGTGTTTATAGGCTTCTCAAATCACATGATCTGAGTGGGTGGATAGGTGTAGTTTAAAATACCCTCGTTAGACGGCGGGTTAACTTATTACTAAAACGTTGGTCCCCCCTGAAGGGATGGACCATTGGTAGTTAAAAGTTATTTTAAAGGATTATATTACTGGGAATTATTACACACACATATATATATATATACAATCAGCCCTCGCTAATTCAAACCTCTCACTAATTCAAAGTATATGCTCAGCCCCTAGAAAAACTCGTGATATTTCGAACTAAAACAATAAGTTTTGGTACATTCAATATTTCGAAGTAAAATATGTGGCTAACCGGAATGGAATACGCGATAATTTAAAGTGATCTTGTAAAATTCTGGACAATTTCTCACTATCATGTAGAGTCCTGTAGAAAACAGGTCGGACCTTACATACTTTGCGTTGTATTGCTTCTGCTTGTCTTATTTGTAACGTAATTCCTTTGATGAATATCTAAGATGACTCCTATAACTCTGAAGAAGCTAAAGTGTCATTACAAAACTACACAACTTTTTCTTTCAAAACCATTTTCAAGCGGTAGTTTTTCAAGCTTCATTTATTCTAGAAAAATTTATTGACACAGATAGATTGAATGCCATAAAAAAAAAAGATAACACATTATTTTTTCGTCAAAAAAAACAAACAAACTAATTATGTACAGTATGTATTTTTTTAATAGTTGTTTTTAATACATAAATGAATTCTTTTAATACCGGACTTTTAACTTCTGTATAATATCACTGTAAAAATATGTCCTTTTTAAAAATACTTTAAAAATAATTTTATACATATGTACAATTGTTGCTTTATTACATAGTTTCAAATTTAAATAAGTTAGAAAAAATTCCTCTTCTTGTATCTTGTATTTCTTTCCTTAAAATTTTTCCCGGTAATCCTGGGAAACCCTGTATATATTCATTTGATCCATTGTTTTCTTTGTATTACTAAATTTAGGAAATTTAGCAGTTAGTGTTTATTTATTTCTAACTTAAAAAGTTTTGCAAACAAAGTAAGAGTTCCCAACGTAAAATGCATCTCATTTGAAATTTTTCATTTGAGGGTATGTATTGCATGAGGTTTACTCACTGAATTTTGAAATTTAATAGAAATTCGATATCTATTTTTTGTGGTACATTAAATATACTTTAGAAATGTGTAGTTACGGGTATATATTATTGATTTTTTTCCGAGTTAATTATTAAGTTTTTCATTTTTATAAATTTTGCTGTAGCTCTTAATTATGTCTTAGCTAACAAAAAAAAACTCCTTTAAATTTTTAAAGGAGGTTAAATATCGCTAGAATAAAAGTGTGATGACGAATAAAGTATTATTTAACATGCATAAATATGTGAAATATTTCATAAAAGCAGCGTTAAAACGTACACAAATATTTGTGGAATTGTAGAAAATACATTTTTTTAAATTTCATATTAAAAATGTACTGGGGTCGTATTCATTTTTTTTTTGCACTATATTTTTTCTTTTATAAAACATGAACTCAAAACACAGCTTTTTAAGAACATGAAAAACTTGACCAACGGAATTTTTTGTATATACAACTATATACTATTCTAATTGTTTTGCATTATTTATAATTCTTTTTCAGCTTATTTTGAAATTATATTGACAGTTTTTAATACAATTATGTCAGAGATACATATTTTAACAATAGAGCACTAATATATTATCATTCATTTCATGATAAAACATGAATTTGTAACAAAGTTCCAATTTATTTTGTTTTACTTATTTTGCGTAATTTAATAATAAAGGAGTTTAAACATATATTTTATTTATCTGGCCTTGATTATGTCTATTAAAACCTAATATGTTTTTTTTTGTGTGTAATGAAAATTTAAAGTATTAAAACTTTTGTGTACAGTATGAATTTTAAACGATCTTTCAAAGGGAAAATTTAAACGCAAGAATTACATTTTTTCTCTTACACCATCTACCTTTATTACAGTAAAAATTGGCGTAAGACATGCACATATACTTTCCAACTGCAATTTTTAGTTTTCAGGTATACTCGCTTTATAACGACACCTCCTTTTTTACGAAGCAACCTAAAATGTACGTGGACAATGATCTTTTTTTTTAAAGTAATTTATTCGAGGCATTGTTCCAAGCTTTAGAAAAAAATAATATGCTTCTAGAACTAAAACCCTTTAAGTTCATAAGGAGTGTCATTTATTTTAAATAAACAGTATTTCGGAATATGAAGAAATCTAATTTTTTTCTGATCATCCTTTTTTTTCTCATTTTTATTCGCAGCGTTTCTCGCGGACCCATACATTTACATCTAATTTTTTGATTTAATGTGTGCGTTGTACGTCGGATTTCATGGTATTTATTGTGAGAATTTTAAAAAAAAACAATCTTTTTTTTTTGTAAAATACAAATTTTGTTTAATGTAGTTTAAAAGATATTGTTTTTTTTAAAACTCGAATAGCACCATTGCATTATAAAATATAATTAAACATTTTTATTCTCGCAGGTCCAAAGTTTAATAAAATCTGTGGCTTCACAGGAACATTTTGGAACTTTTCTTTAAGTAATATATAGTTTTAAAAAATTTCATTTAAATAATCATTCTTTAAAAAGAACTTTCTTTTTTTGATTTGTTTGCAACCCCCCCCCCATGTAGTGTTATCGCGCTCTCATAGGGGTGCACCTCATAGTTTGGGAATTGCTGCACTACTGAATATTGTATCCCCGAAAACATAAAAAGAACAAAGCAAAATTTAATAAATATCATGATAATTTGTACGGTGTATAATTAAGGTCGTATTGTCGCTTTAGCGTCAAAAGTACATGATTTCTACATTCAATTACTTGTTATTGCAGGAAGGGGGGCACGATAAAAATGGTGATTTAAAATTTGCTCACAAACACTGAAAGTTTGAGAAACTCCTGTAATGTAATTATTGGCAGTATAAAATTTTTAAAAAAAGTGACTCATTTAAGGAATTTGTTATTTCTCTCTCTCACTTATGCAATATTCTTATTTATATTTTTAATACTGCAAAATATAATATATATGACATACGCATAAATATTTTTCTTTTTTATCACATTTTATTTTATAAATAACATATTTATAATACATTGACACCTAACATATAAGATAAAAAATTATAGTTATATAAGTTATGTACCGATATATATCAAGCTAAAGCAATATTTTATTTTGCCAGAGCATTTGCCATTTTTCGTGTCCAGTAACGTATCGAAGAGCATTTATTATATTTCAAAAAGAAATACTTCATTTTCTCTATAATTTTTTAGATATATTTTAGATAAATTAAGGGAAAAAAAGTCTGGAATTTTATTCTTCTCCATTAATCATGACTTCTATGTGTAGAATTCAGTTCTTATAAAATCAAATTAATCATTACTAAATTGATTTTATGAACTAAAATCTTTAAACAAGTGTATTATTATCCAAACTATGTAAATTGTACGAAGTGTACGAATGTATGAAAGTGTACGAATAGAACTTAATAAATCTATGCGAAACATTTTTTAAATAATTTTTAGCATTTTAGGGTAATAAAAAGAATACCATAATTTTAATTTAATGTGCTCGTTATTTTTTTAAAATTATTAGAATGTATTTTGTATATCCAAAGCTAATTATAAAACTGAAGTTAATATTTAAATATAATGACTTAATGGCGACAATCTACCATTGTAAATAAATTGCCAGCGTAATCAAAGTGTGCCTTTAAAAAGATCATTGATGGCATGAAGATATAGGTGTCCAAGTATGTATAAATAAATGGATGAAACCATGTATGGATCTAGATGGATTTATTAGCAATAGATATTAATTTTTTTTTCATATCTTAAATTATCTAGATCCAAATTCGTGATTATAGGGGTATAGATCTTAAATTTTAGAATTATTATCAATTAAATGTTTTACGAGCTATTAATATTTCAATAAAAGTAAAATCCATGCCATTTCACTTTGATATAATCAAGTATTATAATATGTAAGCGGATGTAACAAATTGATCTATTTCAAAATAGTATAGTTAATAATACAAAAAAGGAATAGTTGTATTGTCTTTTAATTTACGACTATGCTGCTAACTATAAACTGTATTTATGTAATTATATATACTTATCTATAACTTGTTTGACTATATTACTATGTGTAATGTGTGTTTAACTATATTACTAAATTAAATCAAAATAAAAACAGAGAAACCAAATTTATTTCTTCTCTCTGTGGTCAAAGATGGCTATAAGTCAAATGGATCCCATTCAAGCTTTCGAATCCCAATCATTACGCCATGTATCGTGATTTCCGCAAATTTTGTCGCAGAACGAACGCTAAATGCGATAACGTTTCGAATCCCCCCTCCCATACTATTCTCCTACCTGTTCCCGTTTTATATGGGTTATGGAAATGTAATATTCTAAGAAAGACAGCGGAAATGTCAGTAATAACCCGAGCGTGTTTTACACCAACTTGACGATTTAAAATGGCCGGCCTTAAAGCTCTTTAAAAGAAAAGCGCGCTGTAATTTGTACTCGGCGAATGGTATTAAAATTCCCCGAGTCGTACTCCCCGGCGCTTTCTTTCGAAATAAATAGAGAAGCGATCATGTTTGGAAAAGATAACGAAGGGAAATGAAATTCTGATGAGGATTCAGGCAGGAAAGGCAATATAGGAATGGGTGGGAATGAAGCAATTTGCTCTCTTTTGAACTGACGTTTTCCAGCGTAAAGTTCGCACGGAAGAAGGAATGGAACTCGTCCTGTTGCCGTTTCTCCAACAATTGATGGGAAATATTCTTTGATTACCTGGAACTGCTAGACTTTAGTAATTTGTTGCCTAACAAATGCAATTTCTGATTTAATAAGTAAGTTTGCTTGCTTATGTGTGGCTTATTAAAGACTGTGAGGAAGGTTTGAGCATGTTATTTTGTAAACAATGCAATTATTTTCTATGTATCTTGTTTTCACTTTTGCTGTATTTGGGACGGAATAATTTTATTACACAAGAATTAAATGTTACTTATAATTTTTTCTCTTATTTTTGCATACCGAAAAATCCGGCTTATAACACGAAATTTCAAAATAAAAAATGAGATTGAAGTTTAAGATGTGAGTTATATTCAGATATAAAAATAACAGCTTTAAAAATAAATAAAAAAAGATGAGTATCAAAAAGTTAGAATTCTACATAGATCGGAATACAGTTTATTTAAAGGAATGGCATACTTAAGGTACACGAAAATGTTCGGAGCCCTTCTTTTAAAGAACATCACTTAGAAAAAAAACTTATACCATTTTTAACTTCATTTTGAATGTAAATAAGCTATGCTTATGCAATATTTGCAATAAATTATTTAAACTTCAAAAAATTGGTAAATTTATAAGGAATTTTTGGAATAAATTTTCAGAACATTCAAAACATTCTACAGAGAAATCTATTGACCATATTTGTATAAATTTAGTACCTAAATAATTATTATATATGTATCTAAGTCCTGCTGTAAAATCTTTTGGTTACAAATGTAAATTAAAATTCCAGAGCTAGTTGAAAAGTCAAAAGAAGAAATTTGCCATAATTTACAGCACCGTTACACAAATACTAGACCATAATATAATTATAATTGTTATAATCATTATGATACTACCCCCCTAGAAAACATGAGAAAAAATGGTACCAAGTTTCAAGAATATTTATCGGTAATATTTTGAGTCATTATATATTTATGAATTTTTTAAAATAAGCGAAAAAATTGATTTTGAGAAAAATGCATATTTAGCACTATTACAGTTTTTTTAATATTTACACAATTACTTAACATTTACCAGTTTTATAACATATACCTTCTGTTTACTCATCTTCAATAACTTTTTACTTTTTAGATAATCTATTATTTTTGTGGCAACTTTTGGCACTGGTAGAGAATGCCGTTTAAACTCTGTTTCTAAAACTTTATCAAGTTCTGCAGAACTTTTCAACGTGAATACACCAATAGTCACATGGAAGTGTTTCAATATATCTAAGAATCCCTGAAGTCTATTAAATTTTAAAGTCACATTCATGGCTAACCCAAACATAGAGTCTTGCACAACACTAACTTTTTTTTTTCAAAATACATATGATATATAACCATATAACATATTACTTAAAAATCCAAAGTTAAAAACAGTATTTTTTCATTCTTTTCTGGAACAACATTCTGGGAGGTTATAAAGAATTAATTAGATTTTTGATTCCTTCACAGTTGGAATATTGAAATCGGTACTAATTTTTTCGTTCTCAGAAACTGCAATTTTTTTACGGTATATATTTGTTTTGTACTGGAATTCATGGAAATAACTTTTACCATTGTTATTTCCCATAATTATTTTAAAAAAATACGAGCTAATTATTCACTGATATTCTTTTAAATGAAGCAAATAACTTTTGTTTTGCAACTAATAGAGTTCTTATCAAATCCAATTGAATGTAAGAAAATACTGCTAGTCTTACTTTTCAAATTCTCTCAAAATGCGTGTTTTTTCTATTAAATCAATTATTTTTAAATTTTAAATTTTAAAAAAAATATGGTATTTAATTTCTGTTTGACGTGTTTAATGGTATTTAAACGCTGATTTCCAGTTACTTGAATATCCGCTTCCGGTTTTTCGCGCTTTACTAATTCTTTAATATCTTGGCTCGTAAGCGACCTAAAAACAAAATAAAAACAGTTTTATAAAACTAAATAAATGCTTTATTCTATAAAATCAAAAACTGAAAACTTGAATTGTTGCAAAAATTGACCCTTTCAACTTATTACAAAATAAAAACAGTTTTATAAAACTATAAATAAATGCTTTATTCTATAAAATCAAAAACTGAAAAATTGAATTGTTGCAAAAATTGACCCTTTCAACGTATTACTAAGTTCATTATACCTTAATAAACTTAAAGGGCTGTAGTTCTAGAAGTATACTATTTTTTAAAAATATTGGGATAAATACCTCGTATAAATGAATGCAAAGCATAATAGCATTGCCCACGCACGTGTTTTGCTCCTTTGTAAAAAAATGGATTCTCATTATACGGTGAATATTTCTAAAAAAAATTTTTTAAAAAAATACATCTTGAAAGTATACGTGCGCGTTACGCAACGGATTTTACTGTAATTAGAAAAAAAAATTTCTGGGTGATATTTATTTCAATTTTTAGCTTTATGAAAGGTAAAAATCATATTATCAAGGAAAGCATTTAATGCAAAATCAGTTTTTATGTTGTTTCCCATCCTGTTACGGAATAAATTATTCAAACAGCATGAAATGATGAAACTTTTTATAATTTAACTAATCTCATTTGAACTATTGCTTATATATATTCTTATAAACATGACTATCAAATGTATCTGGAGTTATTTTAAAATTTAACAACACCCTTTTTTTAATATTCGACATAATTATGTTTAACGTGTGCTCCCATCAAATCTTTTAAAAACGTTTTTGAAAGCATTTGTGTTTGTGCATTTTTAAAAAGCATTCATTCTTTATGAATGGTGTATTAAACATCCTGATTTATTTTATTCAATACTTGAAAAAATCCCAGAATTTTCTTTTAAATATCTGAATGCACTGATATTCTTAATAACTGAACGCAAATAATAAATGATTTATGGCGTTCAAACGCTTACTGAAAGAATTTTGTTTCTTCAGAGAAGCATTAGCTGATTAAAACGCAGTTAATTATAAGAGTATTTATTGAGATAAGTTTAAAATTTTACGGTATATTATAAGAAAAGTAACAAATTACATTTTGAAAAGATATTTACATCGCATTATATATTAAATTGATTCATTGCTTTATTTTATGATATTTTGATTAAAATATGTTTTTCCCGAATGTATAACTTTTTAAAAACACACACACAACAAATATGCTACTTAATTTAATATTTTCCTAGAACATAAATATATCTCTAACTGAGGAGTGACATTATCTTTCTATTTGTTCTAGCTTTACATTTCCAGTTTTTTCAAAAAGTTTATACAGTGTTTATCTGTAAAAAGAGTAGCATGAATTCATTGCATTTAAATTTTTAGGTCAAGTATTTGTTTCTTGTTAGTGCACTATTGTGTCATGTCTGAAAATGGTAAAACGTGATATTATAGCTTTGGTACTTACAGTGAAAAATTTAATTCCTAAATATTACATTTATCACTTTTCTAAATGTTGCTCCAGCGTGATTTGGTTAATCAAAATACACTCAACAGTATGTAAAATGTATTCATCATATGACTGTATTCCGCAAATATCCGGAGAAATATATCGTTGTAATATTATTTCAATAGCTAGTTCAAAAACTTCATTTGTATGTGAACTAATTTTTGTTTATCTGAATAAACTTTTTTAAGAATTGTTAAATTGAAATAATAACTTTTTATGTGATTTCTTACGTTCGAATTAATATTTTTGCTTAAAACTTTTTACAACAACCTAGTACAATAAAATATTTCTTGAAAAAAAGCTTACCTTTCTCTACCAGAATTTTATGGTCTCATATTTTTAATGAATCATTTACCAAAACCGAGTCTAACGTATTTGGAAATTCATTACATAATAATTTTATTGAAGTGCACTATATATAATATTGAGAATTAGCTTTAAAGAATGTAGTTTTTCCTACACATACCCGGGAATGAAGGATGGAAGTGCTTTTTAGCCATCTCATTCGATACATATATGATATATCATGTGATTGTAGACTCATTATTATAACTTTTAATATTTGCGATACTGCTTCATTGGAACATTAAAAACATAAATTACTAACATAATTTTAAAAATATTTAGAAGAATAAAAATATATTCTAGACTTAAATCATACATTTTTTGAGCAAAAACCACCGACCAATAAAACTAATGAAAGAAAAATGAATCTGTAATTGATAATAAAACTAAAAAAGTATAAATCATTTCCCCCTATATATAATCTTATTTTAAAAATAACCGTTACACGCACACACACATATATATATGCGTATATTAATACATATATCATAAACATGTACTCTCTCTATCAACATTTATTTAATTCAAAAATCTCCAAATTAATTCTTACAAATATCAGTATTTCTATATATTTTTACTTTTGTAAATACTCTCAAAAACACATTATTTCAGTCTTAAGTGTGTACCTAAATTCGCAAGATAAAATTACTTTATACTTCACTTTAGATCTGTAGAATCCATTTCGAAATTTCACTGAAGACAGTATTCGTACATAAAACGAAAATACATTCCAAGTGAAGCACTTCAAAAAACGCTACTTATATTTTTTAATCAGTTTTAGTCATGTTTATTTATTCGATGCAACGATATTTTAATTTTATAAAGTGCAACTGTGTGAAATGTTTTTCGCTGAAGATCTGAAAAGAGGAAGAAAAAAAATTAAAATATATAGAATAAAATATTCTCAAAGAAGTCTACCATTAAATATTGATATTTTAATAAGTTAATGCGTTCCTCAGAAATTCCAGAATATTTTGAGAATTTTAAGTAGAATTCAGACTTCAGTAAAATGTCTCTCTTAATTTCAGAAACAAAGCATATTTGAACCCTCAGACAAAAAACAATAACACTAAAATATTTATCATTTGATTTGTTTTTTAGACAAGTTTATAAAATCCTTTTTTTCATTTAAATTTATCTTTCATTCAAAAAGTATTTATATTCATGAAAACTATTCATTATTTAACTAACGAAGTAAAAAATATATTCATACGGCTTTAATCATACTCAAAATAAATACAGACAGGCAGTTGCATATAAATCCAATTGGTTTCTTTGGCTGTGATATTATACTTGTAAATATATATATATAATAAGATTTCATTTTGAAGTATTTAGAATATTGCTTTCTTTGATGTTAATAACTTGATCTCAGAAAGCTTATTTTGTAGCAGAATATTTTCTTCCTTTTTTAAAAAAAATATGTACATAAAAAATTGTTTTATTGAATGTTTATTTTATATTAATTAAATAAATTAGTTTTCTGAGAAATTTTAACATTAATTGTTTAAGTTTTTAACTGTTCACGTGGAAATTTGTAGGAGACACGTGAGGAGGAAGCCTTTCATTTTCTAACTGCGTAAGGTAATGCAAGTGATTCATCTACATCTGGTGTCCAAAATTTAGGTTACAGACATAAAACTGATATATTTCTACAGAATTTTGGATTAATGCATAGGAATTTGGTTTACTAATATCTTATGAGCTATAAGGCGTGACATTGTAGCAAACATTGCACAAGAATTTAATTTAGCCTAACATGCAAAGAGTGACATAGGTCAAAACAGGATATACCATAGCTTTGTATAGTTTGTATAATAAGACAATTGCGCCGATAAATGAATGTGGAAGTATTGCCGATTATTCTAAAAAAGCCTTTTTTTTACGCCTGAAGTGTCATTTGAGGGAATTATTGACAAACAACGACTCTAACTAGAGAATTTCACAAGTACTGTATTGAATTGGGGGTCTAACGACCTCATTAGCCACATCATATAGAAAATAAATTCTTTTTACATATAATTGTCAATAAGTCCAGCTTTAAAAGATCGGAGGTTATAGTCCATAAAAATGAATTGGTTTCTCAGAACTCCTCAAAAAAGTCCCGCGTTTTGTTCAAGAGTCTCATCCTTATAAAGTTCCACTGTCACTGTAACGACAGGAAGGATATGGATACACGTGCCATGCATTATCACTTCCCATACAAAGATTCCAGTGCCACCCATGCGATAGATTTGTTTATGGGATGTGAGCATTTTCCAGGTTCTCTCTAAAAAAACTCGCTGATAATTGCTTTGTGTGCAGAATAAAGATTCATCACTGGAGAGATATGATGTCAATTTCGCACTGTCCAAGAATTGCTTTAAAATAGATGTGGTATATTTTGGAACAGCTTGAAAAAGCTCAAACTACTGATTTCCGGTCGTAAGGGCACCTCTGAGCTAGCCTCGTCTTTACACAGTTTATCTGAATACCGTTGTTGCAGACGAATCTGTGAGGTAGTAAGACAGCAGGCTAGCAGTCGTGCCTCTATGACATATAGCATTTGAAGCATCATAGCGATAACTCATATGTGTCTATTGTGTGATCCTGTTTAGCCCTTATAGGGAGCGTAATCGATGTCTGAGCCTGTTTCCATAATATGGAGGCCACCATGCATGGAATTTCTCGGCAATGAGTGACTAACATTGTCCTTCTTCCTACTAACAGCTCTCCAATCTCATCACTCAAACTATTCCGTGTAATTATTTTAACTGTATTCTGTTTAGCGTAGTTTTCGTTACGAAACGGAAACCCGCTCAAAACACACACTTTAGTAGTTCAGAAAAATTGCATTTTTCAATTTTGAATTCCACTATCGTTTACTTCTTAGAACATTGATCCTCTTCATTATACAAAAGAGATATTAGTCATAGAAATTTAAATTATTTCCTAATTTACTTTTAAATTAGTAATAGTGTTAGATATGTTTATTTATTCTAAAAAATACGTTTGCAATTTAAATTTTAGGCACTTCATTACCTGCTGGTGTATTCACCAATCGTGAAACAACGTTTTGAAAGAAAACCGTTTTTGAATTTAATCTATTTTTTCAGCCTAAATCCATTCAGATCTCATATGTACAGCGGAAATTTATTAGAAATTTCTGTTATTATTGTTGGTTTGATTTTCCTGTTAAAATTAGATAAATATTGTTGCAAGTATGAATAGCTATGAAATATATATTTTCTAACACTGTAAATATAACATTCCTAAATTGATTCTTTATTTTTGGTAACATTTTTAAAGTGTTAGATGAATATGTTTATATATATATTTGGTGTATTTCCTTACATAAGGTGACACGAAGTTTATATTTATTACGTAGTCATTGTCTGTAGATGTACTTTTCGTAAGAAGAATTCCTAGATTTTGTAAGTTGATTCCTAGATTTTACAATAATCTTTTATTTTAGCAGGTTTACTTATTTATTTTCTTTAGTTTATGATGTAGTCTGTATGCTCTTTAGTTTACTAATAAAGCTTATTAGTGCCATTTTTACTCAAATATTCAGATTAAGCTTGATATTGTTTAAAAATTATCTACACGTTTTTATGTTTAAAAAAATCTCATCAACTTAACAAAATTTTAAAAATATATATATTGTTGATTGTATTTATAATCATTGCTCTAAAGCTCACTAATATCTTTATTAGAGGATCGTAACGAGTTCTCAAAAGTATAGCATTCATGAATGTTTTTAGAAATGTAGCTATATCTAAATCCCTTTAGTACCCAAAAACATAACGCAATTGAATAGGAAAGGATATTTTACGAATGATTTTGGAGGAAAAATGTATTCTTGAAACTACTTTCGAAATTTATTTTTTTATCTAAGGGTTTTATTTTTTTCCAAGTTGCTCATGTATATTTATTAATTCGTTAAAGAAAAACCATACCATTTCATAAGATGTTGCTATACTGCAATAATTTTTGGTATTGACAAAATGATTAACCTCATAATCATGATTAAACTTCTGATTACTACATATTTTTCCTTCCAAAGGTAGTGGAATGCTTTCAAGAATGAAGCATAGATTGATCCTAATAATATAAATCCTAAAACTTTATTTAATTGAATTTTCAACTTTGCGATAGATACACGACAACTTTACACACATTTCTTAAAATAGCAATCATTGATCGAATTGAGAATTCCTTTAAACTGTGAGTACAAGTCTTTATACATGGAAACCCTGATTTAAAAGGGATAAAAACTTCTTTACATATTGTGTCAGATAATTTTACAGAATTCTTTAATTCTAAAATCACTAGTTGTTATGATATTATTTTAAAGCTTAAGTGCATACAGTTTAAAACACGCAAGAATAACTTAAATAAAAATATTAAATAAAAACCTTAAGAAAGGATAAAACTTAATCTCATTAAATTCAACAAACCTTTTTACACAGAAACCAATCAATACAAAACTTTTTAATGCAAACAAGATTAAATCTTTAAGCGAAAGGTGAAAAAAATAGTATTTCATATTTTCGGGCTAATTCCATTGATGTTGATAAATGTCACTTATTTTTGAGTGCTTTGAACACACACACACGAAGGCTTTTTCATTTTAATTTCATTTTCGTTTGGTATGATTCAAAGAGAAATCAAATAAAGAAAAAAATGTTTTAATTAGCAAGCACAGATGATTTATAAATTCTAAATGAAAGGGAAAAAAGACATTTATTCGTTTTTACTATCAAGGGAGAAAGCTTTCAAAATATTAAACGAAACAATAATTAAATTCATAACTAAGCTAAAGACTTGTTTACTGTTTTATAAAATTAGCTTACTTTCATATCTTCTAATATATTTTTATTTTTATTTCATATTTTCTACTTAAAAGTATAACTATTGTAAATGTTGACAACAACTTACGTTTTTTCCCCTTGAAATTTATTCAACTATTTTTTTTAACTTAGAAAGCAAGGTACTTTCATTAAGTTTAAGAATCAATTTCTATTTGTTTAGTTTCCTTTGATGTTCTTTTGTAAATAATTCTCTTTCCCTTTGATGAATGAATTATAAACGATTTTTACCAAGTTGGAGGCAAATATTTTCAAGAATTATTAAAGTAAAAAATTCTAAGAAAATGATAATCCTATTACTTCTAAAGTAAATCAAACGCAATTCATAGAAGTTTATAGAAAAAATATTTTTTATTCTCATAAAATGGCTTTAATGAGCTATTGAACTGAAATTCCATTTATTTTGTATTTGTGTATCTTTCACAATTTAAGTAAAAGAAATAAAGTTAATCAAATTATTTTTAAATGAATATTCTGTGTCTAATGTCATAATTCCAGGTTTACATTTCTCAATATTTCATAAATATTAATTTATATATTTTTTTAAAACACAAAACAAAATTTTAAAAAAATGAGAATTTTAATCTCTAAAATCAAATAAAGTGAAAAAGTAATAAAAATATTACTCCCTTTAAAAAGTAAATTTAAATATTTATTTATTATTTTTTTTTGCTTTAAAAATTAATTTTATTTCTGTATTTAACGTACCTATACATTTAATACTTAAATTTTAAATCGAAATATATAATAATTGTAGGCCGTTATTGTATCACTTATACAAACTGAGAACTCCAATAGGAAAAAATAATATAATTTCACAAAATATAATGTAATCTCTTATTCTGTATTCTCAAGGAAGGTAGGTTGCAATGTTGTAAAATTAAACTTCAAGAAATATATTAGAAATGCGTGTAGGTTTTTTCTTACAGTAATTTGCATTTTATTACACATCTTCCAACACTATAATGAAGAAAGAATTTATTTTTCACTACACATCATCACAAATATTTTTTTTACCTGTTTTTTATTTTAATTTGGCAAATACGATGTTTTTTTAATTTTTTTCCTTTTAAATTCATTCACTTTTCCTGTTGTTGATCTTTCATCTAAAATTAAATTTTTATTATTGGTCAACCCTATTTTATGCTTATTAGTAGTTATATAAGGCATATTTTTACAATAGACTTTATCAATAAAAGAAAAAAAATGATAACTATGAATTATTAATACTATGAAGCATATCTTTCTTTTCACGAGGTTTTCTTCTTCCTTCAATTCATAATCATAAATAAATTCTTAAAAGTAATGATGATTCCAGCAAATTTGATCCATTTCGAGTTGCTTATATTATTTCCAAGTGTAATTTAATTGTTTTTTGCTTAAGGAATAATTTTAAAAATATCCAATCAAAATACTGGATAGAAGTAGACCTATTAGAAAATGTTCAGCATTTTTAATTTAATTTGAATTAAACGTAATTAAAAACAAAAAAAGAGCAAATATGAAAAAATATTACGTAAAAATGCTTATACGAGGTAAAGGAATTTTAAACAAACTCAATTAAAAAAAATCGAGTATCATCAGTTTTTGAGTTTGAATGCAAAATAAACACATACAATGGGCGAAACTCTTGTTCTCTGACATTAATCAACTGGAATTAACACCTCATAATGATTATATGTGAAAATGTCTAAAAATCATATTGTAATCAAATCATGAACTCATATCACACAATCAATAACACTTAAGACTACACACATTTTTTTTTCTTAGTAGATAACATTTTCTCATGTACATTAACAGCTGTATGTAAAAGGAAACGTAATTGAATTGGGATATAACGCAATAACAAATTCCAGAGATTTAGATTGCGAGTGTCAATTAAGACAAATTCCCTGCACTAACACTAAGCTTTCATTAGGAAGCTTAGGTGAGTAATTTGCGAGCATTATTAGATTCTAATCGGTAACTTGGATACGCAATGAAGCAACTGCGCCTTAGAGCTTGTTTACGCTTGCTACGGAACTTGCACTTGCTGAATAGGTTATTGAAATGAATAGAAATAACTGCAGTTAGTTCATTCATCATTTTCCTTCGATCTATTAGTTGTTTCATTATTCATTTGTGAATCTACATTTGAAAGCGTTTGAAGTTATTTAATTTTTTGTCCCGTCTCTCTTTTTACTAGATTTTCCATGAGTATTACAAAAAATTCTGTGTGTTTATGACCAAACGTCAGAAGTGAAAACTTGTAACTTATTCTGGGCAAGAGAATCCAATTGTTTGGATGTATTCTGTTTCCTTTTACGACATTTTTGCATACGGGGATTAAGTAATTCTCTTTTCCGTGCCCATTAACGATGAATTTGTTTATTTTATTCATTTTCTATAAAGGGCAATGTTTAAACAATTATGCATTCTTAAATAATTATATATAAATATAAACGATTTAAATGTCAATTAGTCTAATTATTTAAACATACTTACATGTAAACTACTTATGTATATTATATTTAATAATATGTATGTTTATATTGTACTTACATATTATTGCAACAAGACAACGTTCAAGACAACTCTCTACCCTGATTTCGCATGTGTTGCACTCACTGAATTGGCAACCATGTGCTTCCTTTCATATATTGTCGCCGAAACCGTTGTCATAACATATATATAAATTTTATATAATTTATATAAAACCGGAAACTATGTAAGGCTAGGAAAACTTATGCCTTGAGAGCTATTTACTTTTCTTAAAATCTCTAAGCAAAGAAAAGGAGAGGGTTCGTACTTTTATATAATGAATGCTTTAATTTTCTCGTGTTGTCATCACGAATATAAACCAAAATATTGGCAACTTTCTCGCCTAATAATTTCGGATTTTATTTCTTTTATCACATTTTTGTGATTAAATGGTCTTTCTACTGAATAAAAAAATGATCCCGTTTCATTACTTTATCTTTAATCTCCTACAGCAGATAAATCTTTTTTTTATCTTTTGCTTTTCCCCCGTTCGTTCGCAGAATTAGAGTGACAGTGAGCTAGCTGCATGGCAGTAATATTCAAATAAAGAAAATACGATGTCATGAGAAGAAGTGTGCATGGAATATTTACTAAAAAAAGACGCGCCTAAAAAGTTTTCAGTTCAAAACTAAACATGTGTTGCTGAACCGAGCAAGATTTTTGCCTGGAGCCGAGAAAATTTCCGATAGGAGTCGAATGACTTTAACTCACCCGGACCTGACACTGCATTTAAGATCACTCTTCAGCAAAACGCATCTAAAGAAGTTAATACTTCAAATATAGATTTTGCTGTTTTCCATACATCGATAAAATGAACCAGTGATAATAAAACATGTGACATGCTTTTTGCTTCGAAAATTCTCCAAGATATGATAAAAAGAAATCTAAACAATGCGGAAAGAAAGGAGCTTAGGGAAATCTAATGGTTTCTGCTTAAATGCTTTGCGTATGTACCACTTATAAAGGTAAAAATAATATTATATTGCATTTTCTAAATTAATAAATTTAAAGTACTCCACAATGCATTTCTACTTCAAATATATTAAGTTTTTATAGTAAATTGAAAGTTGTAATAATGAAATTCCCAAATATGTATGACTCTCCGTTTTGATTTTATAAACGAATATAAATGTGTCGAGGGTGGTAATATTAATTACGTACTAAGCTTAGTTACATAAACTTCATATTGTATCATTAACAAGGATAATATAATTTAAAATACTGATTAATGAATACCAACTTTGAATTACCAAATTCCTAGATATCTAATTGCATAAATTACTTTGATCCATGAATCAATTCGTCAATTAAGAGTAGTGATTTAAAAAAACCTCTTGGAGTTTCAGCATTAATTTTTCAGCAGGCTATATTTTTGTATTTTAAATGTAAATTTTACCTACTCGTAACAGCTTAAATTCGTGATAAATTAAATGAATAAGAAACTTCTATAATTACGAAGAATTACTTATTGTCTGTGTTGGGGCTCTTACCTATTTAATTATTGAATGATCGAAATTGGTGTAAGACCACAATTAACACGAATTTTAATTTGTGAAGTAAGGTTACACATCATGGTAGAAGGTTTCCTATAAATATATATATGTTTAACTTTTCACTGGCGCAACATCCCAATCGAGGACCAAGTCCAACTGTGCCCATCTCAGTTTTTGTGACCTTGGGCATTAAGGTGCATGAGCAGATGTTCCGGTCAGATAGTCAGTCTGACGCAGCAACTTTGGTATTTAGTTCCCAAGCACACAAGCTCGGTTCTCATGTATCGACCCACTGAAAGGATGAATGTCTAACTTGACCTTTCAAAGTCCAAGGTTTGAACCTCGGACCTGAGGTGTGGAAGCGCGATACACTACCTCTAGGCCAATGGGCTTCAGTAAGTAGCAAGAAAAAAATGGAGGTAATTACTGAAAACTAGTATTTTTCTTTGTAAATGAAATATCGCTTTCAGACATTAAAATCTAATTTGTATAAAATTAATGTACCACTTTCATATAAAAGCTATTATGATACTAATTCAATTTTTATCAGTGCCACTGAATGCAGCTCCAAATTTTTAATTAAATTTTCTTATTATATTGATTTATGTCTACTTATATTTCTAATTCTATTGAAATTTTGAAATGAATGTGATTCTTTATTTATATTAAAATTTTTCCTACGAGTAAATGATTTTTCCCTGACTTTTTATTGATCCTGAACAGATTTTTTGGTATAGCCGAAATTGAGGGCAAGTATTGTAAGAAGACAGTAAGTTAGAAAATATAGTGAAATGAATTGAAATAATGATTTACTTAAAATAAAACTTACAACTGAAATTGAAATAGTGATTAAAATAATATCAAAACTGTTTCTCCCCTTTCTTTCCTCTCTTACAAATTTACAGATGGACAGGTCCTCTAGGGCCGTGGGTAGCCTAGTGGTTAGAGCATCGGACGCCAGACCGGAAGACCTGGGTTCAATGCCCCATGCCATCAAATACTCGCCGAGTACAAATAGAAAACGTGGTCGTTAAATCTGTGGATCCGAATGGTGTCAACATCTATTGTGAGCAAAATCGTGCTGTGACCTTCATGGGCTCAAAGCTTAGGCTAATGCCAGACGTATCTTTAGCCTGTTGCCATGACGAATTTCGTGGGTCTCAATCTGAATACGTCAGACAGGTGGTATAAGCAACAACAACAACACACACGTCCCTTTCAAATATATTTTATTTGCACAAAAGGATTTTAAATCAAGGAAAATATAACATGGCGCAGGTCATATGTAATGAAATATATTTTATAAGTTTTAAAAAATATAAACTTTTTAAAAGTAGAAAATATCTAAAAATAAAATGGTTAGAGTAAAACATAGAGATGATGATGACAAATTTAAATATATATATATAAAATATACGTGTCACAGTGTTTATCCACGTCGGACTCAGAAACTACTAAACGGATCATAATATAATTCTGCATACTGTGTGTCATTTCGTCCAACTTAAAATATAGGATGGTTTTTATTTCAATTAAATCACGCCATAATTTTTTTAATGCCGGAAAAGTGAAGAATTCCGAAAAAACGTTGCCAGATTCCCGTAAAAGAATAATCACAAAATGTGGCATTGCTCATGTGTCTGTGGAAGCAGATATTGCAAACCAAAATGAACGAAAATTAAATGGCTAGCATATTTCGGGATGTGGAATCCGATTTTTCAGTCAGTTTCCAAAAATAACCTTAACTTTGCCAGATAAAGTCGGCCGACCGTATTTTAGACACACCATAACTGGGGCTTACATTAAAGCCTTGAATCGTGAAAGCTTGGACCCTGGCGTTCTTCAAAATGGATAATCCGAATCTGATATCCTATCTGAGAAATAACTGTAACTTTGCCTGATAATTCAGAACGACCATTTATTACGCAAACCGTGGCAAGAGCTTACTCTTAAAGCCTTGGTGCGGGAAAAGAGGGTTTCTATTGTAATTCGGGATGGTGAACGAGAGTTTGAAATCGAGTCTTAGAAATTCCTGTAACTTTGCCAGATAATGCCGGAAAACCCTAATGCCCCTTCTAGGGACCGAACTTGCCGGCTCAGGGGAACAAAAGTAATTTCCAGTTGTATCTAGTGGCAGGAAACGATAATTTGAAATTATATTTCAGAAACTCCACTAAACTTGCCGAATATTGTCTGAATTAGGAGAAACGGTAAATGATTCGAGTCCCGCGCGTGTCCAGATTTTCATTATCTCTAGCGACTGAACTTACTAGCGCTCGAGCATCAAAAGACAGCTCCATGTGCATTTCGGAATGTGAAATGAGAATCTGAAATTGAATATTAAGAGTTTCGATAACTTTGCCGGATAATGCCAGTCGAGCGTCTTTTAGACACATTGTAGCAGAGACTTGCTTTAAAACCTTGGGTTATGAAAACTTTGCCCCTGGTGTATTTCAAAATGGATAATCTGAATCTTATATTCAATCTGAGAAATAACACTAACTTTGCTGGATAATTTAGGGTGACCGTCTTTACGCAAACCGCGGCAGGAGCTCACCCTTAAAGTCTTGACGCGAGAAATGTGTACTAATGGTGTAATTGGAGATGGTTTTAGCGAGTCTGAAATATAAATATAGAAATTCCTGTATTTTTGCCAATAATGCCGGGGGATTGGAAATATACTCGTTCATCATTACTAACCTATCTTGCCGACGTAAGGAGTGAAGTGAGTGAGAAAAATTAACGTCGCACTTTTCAGCTACACGAGGGCTTTTGGTGACTGACCGCGTAACTTTGAACCATGTTCAAGTGACGTGGATGACACTTGTGCTGGTACCCCTCTACTAACTACCACACCACACCAATGGGTGGACGTTTAAGCTCTCGACAGATTTAACGTGAATCGCTCCCTACACGGGGGGGGGGATTTCAGTGGTACTTTGCTCGAACTCATGACACGCTAGCCTTGATCCGATGCCTTGACCACTTGGCTACAGCGGCCACTTGCCGAAGTAGAGACGCAAAAGTGTATCTTAATTGTATTTCAGAACTGCCGATTGGAATATTCCCAATCCAATTCAATATAATCTCATATCTACGTCAAATAATGCCAGACGAAAGTATTTTGCACGAACTGCCGAAAAGTTTGCTTTAAAATTCTTGAGGAGAGAGAATACTTTCCTTGTGTATTTCTGGATGGGAAACAATAATAATGAGAAATCGGATTTTAGAAACTCCCGTAACTTTAACGGATAATGCCGACCTACCGAAATGTCCTCCTTCAGAGACTGAACTTACAGGAGCAAGGACGTCGAAAGTGGGCACCGAGTACTTCTCGGGATGGGAACGAGAATCTGGATACGGATTTCAAAAGCTTCCGTAAATTTTCTGGATATTGCTGGAATCAGGTCAAATGGCCTTGTGTTCCAGTCCCACCTCCGGATTTTCATTCCCTGTAAAAACTAAACTTTCTGGTGCAATCGGGCGAATATATGATTGCAATAGGAAATTGCATATTTGGGCATTGTTGTCACTATTTTAGATGGCGGCAAAATGCACATTCCGCATCAGCTGCCATTGGACATTCATAAAATACAAGATGCAATATGTACCATGGAAAAAAGAGTGGATTGGCTACAGTATTGCAAATGAATTCAGTCATGATCGGGGAAAAGTGTACCATGAGCTATAAACATTCATTCAATGCATTACATAGAGCTTTGCAAGATTTAAATAGCAACGAGAGAATATTCGGTGTTGCTGTTGTATTACTGTCTCTGGTGATTTCCGACAAGTATTAGCAACCATTACACGGTTTACTTTTGCTCACAAGATTAACGCCTGTTTAAAACAATCGTTTTTATGGCGAAACGTGGAAACACTTCGACTGACCATAAACACGCGTGTACATTTGCAAGATTATCAATGTGAGCAAATATTTCCTATCTAATTACTGAATATCGGAAACGGTGAAGTAGAACATTACAGACGATTTCTATAATGTTCTTTAGGCAAAAAGGAACTGATTGAAAGTGTCTTTCCGGATATACGTATAATTATTATTTCCTGAAATCCAGTTACTTAATCAGAAAATATTTTGATATTGTGATGAAATAAAATTCAAGATACGGGGTTGTTGCCAGTTTATCCAACGCGTTTTAAACAAATCGACACTATTGTTGATGAAAACAAAACCGTAAGTTTTCCAACCGAGTTTTTCAATTCTCTAGATATATCAGGGATATCACCACATACTCTTCGGTTGGTTCCCTGGTTATTATCTGCGTAACTTAAATTCACCTAGATCAGGGGTGGGCAGACTTTTCCAGGATACGGATACTTCTAATTTTTTCAATGTGTTACGGTCCACCCAGTGTGGGTAGTGCACACGAGGAGGAGGAAGGGGTGTCCACGTGTCCGGACCTTCTCTCATAGCCATTGAATTTTTTTGGGATTGATTATAACACCATGTATATATTAAATAAAAAATGAAAGTATTTTTTTATTAATATATTTTTTTATTTATTATTGCTGATTATTTAATCAGTAACTTATTTTTTAAC